>CATIWR010647141.1:0-48123 GCA_949677035.1 Omphalea diandra | reverse complement strand
AAATTAAAATAAAATATCTTATTCTTTATACAATAAATACATTAATAACACAGATATATATATATATATATATATATATATATATATATATATATATATATATATATATATATATATATATATATTCAAAGTCTAAATAATAAAAATGTTTTTAATATTTAAATTTTGAGTAAAAAGTTTTAAAATGTTAACAAATTCTTATATTTTAGTTTGAATTGATTTTATTCATTCTATCAATTTCTTAAATTTTAATTGATTTAAAAGAGTTTGGATTTTGATTTATAATCTAATCAACCAATTAATCATTTCTTGATTATGAAAATACTGATTTTTTAATAAATTATTTGATTTTTTTAACTTGATATTATATTCCTTTTCAAACAATTTTAACAGTATTTTTAATGTTGATTATATGCATTTTAAAAAAAATAAATTTTCTAAGACTTTACTTAAAATAAAAGAATGATGAACAAAGAAAAAGAGACAAAAAAAAAATAATATGAAGGAGAAACTTTTTTTTTTCCTATTTTGTTTGAAAAATTGAAAAAAGAAAGGGTGAGGAAAATGTCTTTTCCTATTTGACAAATGTAGAAACTGAAGAAAGTAAGTTTTTAAATTAAAATTACTGCTTTACCCTTTACATTAAGTTATGATTAACTTAAAAAATAAGATTAATATGAATTTAAAATATATTAAAATTTATACTCATGCATTGTACTCTCTAATCTCTACATTCATGTATAAAAATTGATTTAGATTAACAAGAAGAATTATAAAAATTTAATAAACTTAACAAAAATAATAAATGAAATATATTTTACACATATAGGGATAAACAATAAAAAATAATAATAATGAAAATAAATTAAAAAAGCTTTAAAAATAAATAAAAAAAGTTATTTTATTAGTAATTACATAACAACAGTATAGTTTTCCTCTAAATCTAAGTGAATACAAAAAAGTAGACTCTAGTGAAAAATTCACTATTTACTTTAGATGTAAGTACAAGACTAAGAGATTTTCAAATTAAATCTACTCAAAACTAAAAATCTTCTATTTGAGTAACAAAATTACCAAAACCAAATCATACTGAATTTTTTAATTGAAATGGTATTCAAAATTTTATATTATGCAAATTGAAAATCAAACTAAGCCATATTGTATTCATCCCTAATTGAAAACACCGAAACAAACTATATATATATATATATATCACACACTAATTAACTCACTCAATTAATATATACTATTTATCGTTATTACTCATAATAATTAAAAATTAAACTACTTATTAGTTTATTGTAAACTAGTAGTAGACATTAATAATGCTTTTCAATTAAAAGTTAATACGTAAGTTATTAGTTATTTTTTAATGAAATGACTTCAAATTATTAAGCGAGAAATTTAAAAATAAAAATGTGTACTATTAATAATTATTACCAATAATAATTAATAATTAGAAGATTTATTTCTTATTTAATAAATTAGTAATAAATATTGATACTATTTTATAATCTAACATTTAAAACATGTCAGTTATTAATTTTTTAAGTTATTATTTATTTAGATATTGAATGATTAAAAGTGAGAAATATAAAATATATTTTATTTTGATCTTAAAGATTAAAAATAGAAAATTTAATATTAATAAATTAAAATAACTAAATATCTAAACTAGTACTAAATAGAATTTATAATTTCTTGAAAAAAATTAAACAATCAAACTGAATGGTTTTGAATTCATATAGTATTGAATCAAACCTAATTAAAAATTCAAAATAATATCAACTTTCATTTTTTAAATCTTGGTTCGATTTTAAAAAATTATAAATAGCAATTTAGATCAAATTGTATTCACTCCTAATTCTTTCCTTTCTCCTCCTTTACCACCACCTTTTCAAATAAAAAAAAAAAAAGTTAATTCCACACTTTTTTTTCCCTTACCATCCTTTTCTCTCCCTTACTTTTCTTCAATTTCCAAACAAAGGCTAAATATTGTTCTCAAGAATTTATGGACTTCAAGAATCCAAACATCAATATTTCAACCGATTGATTATTTTGTAGCAAAATTTCAACGGATTTGGTGTGCATTACTTGGTCAAAATATATTTAAAAAAAAAAAAGAAAAAGAAAAAATTGAGAAATGCATAAGACTTTACTTCAAAACAAGTACAACTTCAACAACCGTCAAGCTACGGAAACATATGGGCGACAGGACGGCACGTTGGGCTCTTCGCATACAGAGACTCCGTCAACTAGGGAAATTGGAGGGTTGACGGAGTTTTATAATGAAATTGGTAATTATCAGATCTCTATCGATCAAATCAAACGTCAATTTTTCTGCTTCATCTACAAGAAACCATTTTCTGTGGTCAGCGTTTTCATTTGGACAATTAACTCATTAATTACCAAAAAGTATTTTTGAAGATGCATTTACTCGTCTATTTCTCACCACAAATATAATTCGAATATATAAAAGAAAAAAAATTCTATTGATAGTTTTTATAAATCTATTTTTCTAAAAAAAATTATTCTATATAAAAATATTAAATTTCAATAGCTAAAATGTATAGATAAGATCTTCTAATCTTTTTATGCTATTTGCATTTTCATTAAATATTACAAACAAATCAAATGTCTTTTTTTTTTTTTCTGAATTATTAATGGAAGAAATTTCAATATGATATGAGTTCATAATGTCAATTAATAGACTAATCAATTATATCAAATCATGTATATAAATTTTCTAAAAAATTAAATTCAAAATATAGCTGCTATTAATTAAACATATCACATAATTTTTACAGATATTTTATGATTTTATATGATAAATCAAGACCACTAAACAATTTCTCTATTTACATAGCTTGACAAAATTAAGCCACATATTTCATGGTTACTATACTTTTTTTTTCTTTTTTTTTTTTTTCCTTTTCTAGGGAAAAAATAAAGCCATAGTCTTCATATTCGCTTAAACCAGGTTCCGTAAATTCTACTGTGCACCTTGGGCCACGATCGTGGTCCAGGATTGTGCAAAACGTAAATTTTTTTTGTATTTTTATTTTTGTTCATGTGTTTTGTGTCACTTTCATATTACTTCATTTTTTATTCCTATAATATCAAAATATAAATTGAAAATTATATATAATTGCATTAAAATTTGTAATTAAAAATAAACTAATATAATAATTTATTATTAATTATAATATATTTTATTTCATTAAATAAATTCTATGGTATTTATTAATTTTAATATAAAAAAGTTGATAATACTAAAATAATTAATTAAATGTCATCAAAATGTATGTTCATTACTTTGTAAATAAATATTTATTAATTGTTTGCTGAATGTTTATCAGTTATAGTCTTTTATGTTATCATTTTATTGAAAAATCAAATATAGTCTTTTTTTCATCATTTTATTCATGTTTATTGATTATTACAAAAATATTTATTATTTATTGGACAATGTTCATCATCTATAGTATTAATGTTCATTAGTTTTTCATGTAATATTGCATATGATCTAAGTTATTCATTGGTTTTGTACAAAACTTTTGTGATTATTCATTCTCTACGGTAAAATTTCGAAATTGTGATTTCATGATAGTGTATTTTTTATTTGTTTTATTCATGTTCATTGATTATTATAAAAATATTCATTATTTATGTGAACAATATTTGTCATTTATAATATTAATCTTTATTATTTTTCATATAATATTGTACATGATTTATTTATCTATTAAAATATATAATTTTATTTTTTAAAAATAAAAATAAACCTTAATTTTTATATAAAAATGAAACTTTTAGAATTTGAATTAAATCAAAGTAAGTAATAGTAGAAAATTTGAATAGAAATAAATGAATGTTAGATTAATTTATTTTAATAAGTGTAATAAAGTGGAAATAGTAATAATAAAATATTTTTTTTAAAAAAAAAGATGTCGCGCTGTTTATGTTAGATGCACGTGTGTTTTGGCATCACGGAACCACAATGCCATGCGGTCCGGGGCGCCCGACATACAGTCCCACCAAGTTGCCACATCTACAGATCTACTTATCTAATGGGCCTCCAAGAAAAGCCCATATGTAGGTGAAATTGGGCTAAGCACCTTTAAGAATTGAGCCCTCTAAATGATTTTATTTCCTGAACTGCCACCAACTTCAGCCTCTGTAGAGCATGACAAAGTCTGCTTCGGTTGATCTCTCACTGTGGACAGTGGATATAAAACCCAAACCCTAAAACGTTGGTCCTTGATATCTGTCTCTGAAAATAATTAATCATGGCACTGGGTGGCTCTCCCTTTTGCTGTACAGTGAGTTCTAACCGTCCTCTTCTTTTTTCCCTGTCAATTTCTTAGTATCTAATTGGAATCTACCCTCTAAGCTGAAATTTGGTTTACTTTTGCAAATCTTTATCAATCATAGATAGATTTTGGATTGTGTGTTCATTTCAAGAATCAGAATCGAAATGGTGGCTAAAACTTTATCTCAGTGTATTATTGTTATCTAGATTAAACTAGTTTCTTACATCAAATTTTTCATAAAAAGCGAAGCATTGAGTTCAAGATCTCATTTTTCTTGAGTATTATATCTTGCAAATTAAGATTCACTAGTGAACTGTGGAAGGGATGAGAAAATGTGAAATGCCCAAGACAAAAAATGCTCAGTTAGGAATGGAGTTTTGAATCGGCTATTGTGTAGCTCATGATGCTATAAAGGCTGTTTTCTTGGGACTTGCTTTAGCTTGAAAAAACCATGTTTGTTGTAGGGAAATTTTATTGATAGGCGGCTGCCGTATTCTTGCATTAATAGTTTCAAGAGTCTTCCTCACCTCTCTTCTCCTTCCCTCAATGATAACAGCTGGTTTTTGCTGACTACTTCTACAGCACATTGTTGTCCTCTCAAGCTGCATATTCAAGGAAGAACTTGTAAGTTTTGTAGTGTCAACTTGTAGTTCAATTATATCCATTTAGGGTTGAAAGAATTCAATAGTTTTTAGCTGGTCTAACTCTGTATTTAAGTTAAAGCAGCACTAATTGCAAAAGCTTCACGCTTGTTGTCGCTAAAAGCACGTTGAGTAGCAAGAGAGGACTTGGAGGAAATGTTAACTGGTGAAAGCATCACACTGGATGAGCAAACTTTAGTGCGAGACCTACAGATTGCCATTGAAAAAGAGAACTATGCCCAAGCTGCAAAGATGAGAGATAGCCTTCGGATGCTGCAGAAGGATAGCAAGTCTTCAGTGCTTGCAGCAAATGCTCGGTTCTACAATGCATTCAGGAATGGAGATCTGTCTTCAATGCAATCCCTTTGGGCAAAAGGGGATAATATCTGCTGTGTGCACCCGGGTGCCAGTGGGGTTCTTGGTTATGATGATGTTATGGAAAGCTGGGAGCTTGTTTGGATGAACTATGATTTCCCACTGGAGATTCAGTTTAAGAATGTCCGAGTTCATTTTAAGGGGGATGTAGGCTATGTTAATTGTGTCGAATTTGTTAGGACGAAAGGTAACAGTTGGGGAGCACAATATGTAACAAATGTTTTTGAGAGAATTGATGGTCATTGGTTCATCTGTATTCACCATGCTTCACCTGTCGACTTGTAAGTAAATCACAATGCCACGTCAAAAAAATGCAGAAGACCTTTTTTCCCACCTTATTTTGTGTCTGGTTTAGATTTTTTTTTCTTGCATCACAGATTCACATGGTACATTATCTACCTAAGAATCTGTGGGTTCTCAGCTCTCAAGTTTGTTGTTGAGCGTCTAAAGTTTTTGAAGTAGTTTGGTTAGGGATAAAGTGAGCAAAGTCTTGTTACTGCACGGCAGACTGGAACATTGAGCTTGAAAAAAAAGGACTTCGATCTTGTTTCTTGGATCTTAGAACAACAATAACATGCTCCATATCTTGAAAATATTATGTTTCATCTGATCTCAATGGAGTTGATTTTTATTCTTTTGTACATTTGAGGCTATGTCATTGGCCATGCTTTTATATATTGGTGATAGTTTTCGTACAATATTTTGAGAAGGTGATAGTTTTCCCTTTTGAAAATGAGCCCTTGCAATTTACCAGATCAGTGATACCTTTTAGGATTATGTATCGTTTGTAAAGAGGTTCAAGTTGAATTGGAATTAGATTTGCCTTCGATGTTTCACGAGAATTTCTCGATGATAACAACAGAGATTTGACCTCCTGAAAGCCATTCCGTAAATTTCAGGGGTGTATATTTGGTGTCATTATTTTATTTTATACAAGGCCATGTTGGTAACGGAATACAACTGATGCAAAATTATGATTGCCAAACTTGACTTCTGATACGAGCTCTTCCTCTTTATCTTTGAAGTAACACGATGGCGATGGGTTATGAACACAGTTCTGGAGCTGTTAGTACTGCACCTTTTTGCTTTTTGAAAAGCAGCAACACACCAAGCACAAACAGCTCCCTGAGATAAACCTAGACCCTTCCAACAGGCGAAACGGGAGGACTCGGGGTATATTTCACAGGTGCTTGCCCCAGACCACTGGTACTTATCTGCTTCTTTCCATCATTAGCACTGTCGGACTCCTGGAGAACTTTTTCTTCGAACAAATTACTCATTTCCGTGAAATCATATGATATCTGACATCTTATAACCGTGATACAAATGAAGAATGCCTGCAACAAAGAAATTGAAGGACTGAATTCAATTGAGTACTTTCCCTTCTCAATTGGTGCCATGCTGAAGATGGGTTTATCTTGTTGAGCTTCCCCCTATATATGGAGGTGCAAAGCAAAAAGACAGGTCAGCTTTTGTAAATGACATGACCAATGAGATGTGAATACAAATTCTCAGATAATACACAAGCAGTACCTGAATGTAAAGTTCAAAAAGATTTGATATGTGGCAAGCATCATCAGTTCTTGGAGGTTTCTGGTGTTTATTTTTACAGGAGAGAATGCGAAGTTTACAACCAACATCCCAACCTCCACAGTCGCATGATCCACCAGACCTCCATCGGTGAATCAATGATGAAGGAACTCCTGTGTTTGGCAAACTATGAATACCACCAGGAAGTATAACTGTACAACTATTAGAGTTTTCATTCTCAGGCAGGTGCCATGAGAAGCACTTTTCCATGACATTTTCTTCTCTGTCACTCTGTTGCCTGTTGAAGCCCGAGTTTCCACTTGGCATTTTGACAACAACAGCCGCAAACTCTGTGTTTGGCATTACCTTTGGCGATGCCTGACCAGCCTGTCTTAGCTCAACACCAAACAAAACAGACTCTTTTACTATATACTGGCTATTGAAGTCATGTCCAGACAAATCCAAGGAAGAAGAGCTAGTAACCTTCATCTGCCCCACAACATTATAGACAAATCCACAGCTTTTCTCTTTACTTCCTTGATTCATCCAGCTGCCACTTTTTTTGTTGATTTCATCAATGGCATATAAAACATAGTTGCAGCCTGGATCTGGATCATTCTTTCCCGGTGATAGGTTTTTCACAGGGGCTGCAACAATAATACTGTTGTTATTGATCACAAATCTGAACAAAGGAAGTCCATTCCTTCTTGTAAGCAACAGATGCGCTTGTAAACTTGACGCTACATGCTTTTCATTTTGAAGTGATTCAGTAAAGTTAACTGGTTTAAAGCTGTATGAATTCAGGCTTCCTCTTAATGGCTTATCTAGTTCAGAAGAATAGGGCTGAGTTGAACCCTTGGACTTCAACAATGGATCCAGTATCCTTCTAAAAGGGCTCGATCTAGCCCTATTATGACCACTTCCTTTGTCTGTGTTTGAATCATCCAAACAAGCAGAAGCTTTGGACATCACAGGACCAGACTTCACTGAAACATGTGAGGAGCTCAACTCTGGGACACCTGAAATCTCCTTGAAGCTAAAACTTCTGCTCATCCGGCCTAAGCTGAAGCTAAATCGGCGATTAGGTGATGGATGTCTACCTTTCCTAGCTGCCAGATCTACTGCATCATTCACCATCTTTGAAGTTTCGACTATATTTCCACTTGAAGACTTAAAAGTGTTCATCGCATCAGATGACAGCTTTGCATCCTGAGTATTGATTGCATCAGGTGCCATCTCCCTTTGTTTTGTGTTAATCTCAGCTCTAGAAGGCAGGGGACATGATCGAGGAATTTCATGATGGAATCCATAAGACTGAATGTCTTTGTCAGAAAAGCCATCTGACAATGTATTCTGCTCTGCTTCTGCCACACTCACATCTGATGATGTTCTTGGTTGTTTTAGAAAGCTACTTTGGGAGGATTTTCTGGGCAAAAGAAGAACAATGTTTTTGTTGTCACCAGCAAGATGTTGAAAGGGAAGATGAGTAGCTGATTCCTGCAACTCCATTCCCTTTTCCATTCCACTGTTATTGACATTTTTCCTTTCCTTTGTACTAAGTGATATGTCATAATTTTTCAGCTTTGATGATGATGCTCCGATGTTTGAAGTGATCTTCTGTTTCAAAGCTTTTCTCTTTATATCTGATCCTCGCATCTCCTCAACTCTCTGCTTGGCTTCTCTATCACAAGCACTCAGACTTTCTTTGGGCTCAATTTTCATATTCTTATATCTGCAGTTAGATGACCGATGTTCAACCTTTGAAGTAATTGTATGATCCAAGTCTCTTCTCTTTCCCTTTTCAGAAATTGCATTTGAACTATTTCTGTTTAAAGATATATAGTTCCGAAATGATCTCTTCTCGCTATCAAAATGGCTATTGGAAGCATTTTCCACATCCTGAAAGGGCATAGCATCCTGAGTAGATAATTTAGTTTTTCCAAAAACGCCATCATTATGAGAACTATTTCTATGAGGAGGAGAAGAATGCTGCTTGCTCTGGTAAGAAAGAGTCTCATCACGAGCTGGATTATGAAAGGTAGATGACCTAGTAGTCATTCTAGTTGACAAATTACAGCTAGACAAGGATGCATGATTGTCAACTCCCATTGCGGTGTCCTTTTGATTGCATTTCCAACCCTCTAAGCGTGACCAATCCAAAACCCCCACATTCAAAGCCTTATCCTGTATATTTTCTGTTCTCTCCACACGCTGCAGATAACCAGGCAAATTAGACATATACTTGACCAGCTCATCAACATTTGTCTCCCTCATCCCAACAGATAGCTGCTGGAAATTCCCAGCTGTTTTTGTTTGGACCAAGGTCCCATCATTTGCATGCTTTCGTAGTTCATGCGGCAGATCAGCATATGGCTTATTGATGCAACTTTTGGCTTTTAACATGTCTTGAGGCTTGAGAAATTGCTTTGACTGGGTTGGAAGGACTGTATCCTTCACCATCATGGATTTCTCCTGCTATTTTGAACTCTTTTTTACACTTAAACCAAATCTCATTCCACCAGAAGCTCCTAATATGTATCAGTTGGTCGCATACCAGACTGCATTTTAACTATTTGAATGCTTCATGCACTTATTCTACCTGGTAAGGGATAATTCAAAAGAATTCTTAGTCACTAATCCAGCGCTGCAATATTTCATACAATTCAAATATGCATAAGATGCTAGAACAATAGAAACTAGACGCAAAATACAAGAGGATTGGAATGTGTGTCCTCTCATCAACAATTAGGAAGATAACAAGTAGTTGTGAAGAAGAAACACACCGGCACTCCATTCTAATTCTTCACTCCCCACAACATGGAACAAAAAAATAAGCAGCAAGAAAGGCAATTGACCATGCAAAATAAGCCACAAAGCTTTGGCAGAGGAAGAATACGAAGAGGACAGAAGGGCAGTGAAAACTAAAATTGGAAAGGAACTGCTGATCTTCACTGATTTCCATCCCTAATGTTGCACATATTCAGAGTATTAACAGGGTTATTTATAGTTCATTCTCTAGAGTCCAATCTTTTTATCAAATAATTAGATGTCAAAAGAACACGAGAAATTATAACAATAACAACTGAGTTGAAAATAATAACCAGAATCAGTTAATAATAATAATAACGCTGAGGTGGAGTTCTGAATCTCTCTCTCCTCTGGTCTTCCACTCACAATTTGACTAAAACTTCTCATCTTTCTTGCTTCAATTGCCTCACAAATCTCATAATTACCTCATATAGACTCAAAATCACGTCTAGAAAGTCACAGATCTAACACCAACATGAACTAGACTTTGCAACAAATTTCAGGCTTTTTTTGTTTTCCTGTAATACCACAAATCTCAGTCCATTCCATGCACAATGAACGCTGTAAAACCAAATAGTAGTTATCAATTTAGAATTTTCCATATAAAACAATCAAATGCACATTGTTGCCTTATTTACACATTTTTCCGCAGTTTCTCGTCCACCAAACAAAGCAAATTAAGAAAAGAACACAACGAACATGATAAAGAACAGGCGGAGTTTCCAACAAGAACGTACCAGCGTAAAACGAAAGAAATGCAAAGCAGGTTGGTTGAAGCAAAGAGAGAAAACCGCTGATCTCGATAAAGATCCGATACGTAAAATGGGCGAAATCTTCAATCAACGTAGACTAGAAAAGAATTACTGCGGGCTCACAGTTCCAAATTCACACTTCATTGATCTACTACATTACAGCCATCAATAATATCCGCTGGTGTTTCTTTAATTCGAAACGGAAAAGAAAAGGAGCAGACAAATTACGTAACCGGCCAACAGATATGGAGACCATAAGAAAAAAGAAAATTTAAGACTTTTTTATTAAAAAATTAAAAATTTTAAAATGAATTAAATTATATTTTTTTATATTAAAATTTTAAATTAGATAAAAGAAAAAATATAGTCTTTCTCATAATAATTTCATTTTAAATTTTTTTTAAAAAAATTTGGGGTCTAGGGCGGGGACCGACAAACTACTAGGAAACGGAGCAGAGGAGTGAAGAAGAGATAGTAATAAATGGATCGGACGGTTAGAAAACAAAGTGAGGTTACGCAAATACGGTGTAGCCGTTCGTGTACGTGTATGGCTATCAAATGGTCCCACAGATGCGACTTTATTGAGCCGTATAGCGAATCCCGAGGGTATCGGGTGTGGGGGCCATAAGGTTACGTCACCGCACCTATCGTGCTTTGGTTTCAGCTGTGGCAGTGGTGTCAATTCGACCCGTCCCCCCTAAATTTGTCACTAATGCATGTGCTAGCTTTATCATCCTCGTATAATCCTTCTACTTTATATGATATCCAATTAGACTATGTTTTAAGCTTGATTAGCTATTATCTTTTTAATTTTTTAATCATTCTATTCTAAGATGATTCTTGTTAAAATTAATAAAATTTTAAAATAAGAAAATTAGAGAAAATATACAAAATATATTGTAATTTTTTAATTTTATGCATTAAAGTTTGAAAATTTTCTTTTCAAAAATTTGAAATTGTGATAAATTGTATTCATATATTTTAAAACAAAAATCACTAATTACAATTATTGGTGATGTGATGCTAATATAGAAAGAATAGTAATTATAATTTAATTTTGATATTAATTTGTCAAATTTCATTAATGAAATGGCAATAACTCAACTCATATTTTAAATTAAAAATTAATTATTAATTGATAATAAACATTAACAATTAACTTAATTAACTTAATTGATAAAATTTTATTCATCTTCAATCTTAAGTTTGATAGAAAAACCCAATCCCCAATAAAAATGCAATACCCAGTGTCAAATAGAAGCCACATTAATTATCATTAAAATTCATATAACAAAACTAAGATTAGATATAACTCTAATAATAGATAAAAAAAAAAAAGAATAAGAAAACTCAATGAACAAAAAATGCAAGCCATGAAATACTTTTAAAATCAATATAAACAATATAAGAAACCAAGCTAATTAAAAGCCAAGCTAATTAAGAGAACACTGTGTTAGAGATAATCAATTATTACGATGATTTTGCATATGATAATAATTAAGATATTAATATATTAAATAGTGAAAAAAATTCGAGAATAATCTTAAAAATAATGATAAGATCGCATATGTCACAAAGAAAAAAGAGATTGATATTAATATCACATTCATCAATGTTGATAAGATTAGAGATCGAAGGGGTTATAACAGGTAAAAAAACAATTATAAAAGAAGTAATATAAAATATCGATTTTAGTGGTAGGGTTAATGATTTTAACTATTGTTGTCGTATGGTAAAAAATAAGGTCAACAATATGCATTGGAGAAAAATCTGAGTTAGTAATTTTGCTTTAAAATTTTTGTTTTCTTTTTTACTTTGTTGGTTGTAATTCTTTTTATGGCTGTTACAATGACAAAAAAAAAAGTACTTATTTGTAATGATAAATTAATTATTAAAATATTTTTACCGTTTTTTCTTTACAAGAATAATGGATGATGATTAATCAAGCTTAAAAACATAGTTACAAGTTTAACTGAATATAATATAAAACAGAAGAACTAGATTAAAATTTGTCTTTTTATATATTTGATGGAACTGCTAATTATATGCAAAAAAAAAAAAAAATGCATTTTAATAAAATTTATGCGATAAAATACAATTGAGAGGCGATCACAGAAGTTAAGGGACAACATGGAAACTAAACTGATGAATCACAGAGACTGTGATTCACGACTCTGACGGTTTTGCGCAAGACTGATTGTGCGTTTTGCCATCAATGCCTTTATTGTTTTGAGCGTTGGGGAAGTTATTATTATTATTATTATTATTTTGGTTTTCGCGGGAGAAGGATAAATTAAAGCGGGAATTAGGAGCTACTCCTAAGATATTATTGAAGATTTTATACGAATATTAAAAAATTATATTGTGTTTAATTAATTATTTTTATAAATTAATATATATTTTATTAAAAAATAATTATTATAAAAAATAAAATTAAAAAATTATTAATATTTTTAAATAATTATAAAATATTAAATATTATAAAATAAAAATTTATGTTAAAAATAATATTTAATTTAAATTGGAGGAAGTATTTATAAAGCCCAGTCATCTGTGTTGATTATTTAATAATAAGTGTGTTGGAGGGGGAGTGAATGCCCTAACAAAGTTGCAGGGAATCTAAACGCAGTACAAGGAACCCGTTCCTTTGCGGACAAAATTTGCCTCCCCATTCCATCGCAATAACAAGGTTTCTCTTTTCATATCAATAATCATAACAAGGTTATCTTTTTAACCAACCTCACATTTAGGATTTACCGTGAAGTGTAAACATGGGTGAAATTATGGTGTCAAATATTGATGGCTTTATATTCTTTTTAAATAATAATAATTGATTTATTGATAATTATCAACAATATAAAATTTTGATATTGATATCATATTTTTGCTATTTCGTACTATAGTAAAAGTTAGTTCATATATAAATTAAGGCGGATCAAATACATATTGCATATCTCACAAAAATTTTAATATATATATATATATAAAGACAAACAATTAATATTATAGAATAAATCGTGATATATTTTAAAATAAATATAAACTTAATATAAAAATATAATTTTCAATTGATGTAAAATTGAAGTCACAGTAGAGTGAGGCAAAGAGAGGTAAAATCATCTTCTAGACAAAGTGGAAATCACATAATGGGAACGATAAAATTATCATCCCCAAATAAATTCTAAAGGTTGGCTTGCAAGTCTTTTATATATATATATATATATATAATGAAATAAGTATATCCTGGCCATCGACCTTTATTCAACTTTCGAGCTTGATCGAGACATTGTGGGTTGTTTCTTGGAAAATTAAGAAATGTAATTAGCCCTCAGGTAAATGGAATAACCAATAGTGCTCCCTATAGTATTCGAGTAGCCTACCTAATTTGCATCACAAAAACCATACAGTTTGAAGGAACTTTGAGTTTGAAATTTGATTCCATAGTCCATCATTCCCTTTAGGTAGCGAAGAATATGCTTTACAGCTTTCATGTCGCCGTTAGTTGGATTTTGGGGTGTTTGACATACTTTGTTAACAACTTGAACGATGTTAGGACGAGTGTAGGTTAGACATTGAAGATCACATGCCAAACTTCGATATTCTTGTCCTTCAACAGACTTCGCGTCTTATGAACATGCTAGAGATTTGAGAGCCATCAGTGTGTTGACATTGGAGCTGTCGACCATTTTTGCGCGTTCAAAAAGATCGTTGGTATACTTTCTTTGGGAAAGAGTAATACCTCCCGAAAAGTGTTGTACTTCTATGCCAAAGAAGTAGCGTAGATCTCCTAGATCCTTTAAGGCAAATTCAGAATTGAGCTGTCGTATGAGAGTGTGAATGTATTCTTCATTATTTCCTATGAGAATAATATCATCCACATATATTGGCATTAATACAGTGACAACATTTTTGTGCAAAATAAATAAAAAAGAGTTATGTATGCTACATATGAATCTAATGTGTAATAGAAATTTAGACAATTTATGAAACTAAGCCTATGGAGCTTGTTTAAGGCCACAAATGGATTTATTTAGCTTGCACACAAAATTTAAATAGTTGTTGTCTAGAAGACATAACGACTGCTCCATATAGACTATTTCTTCTAGATGTTTGTGGAGAAATGAGTTTTTGACATCAAGTTGGCACATTTTCCATCGTGATGTAGTTGCAACAGCAAAGACTAGTGGAATGGTGGTAGCTCGTATGATAGGACTATAGGTTTCCTCATGATCTAAACCTTCCACTTATGTGTATCCTTGTGCCATTAGATAAGCCTTATGTCTTTTTATGACTCATCTTCTTTAAACTTAATTTTGAAAATCCCTTTTGATCCAATTACATTATTATCTATGGGTCTAAGTACAACCGTTTATGTATGATTGTCATATAGAGCTTAACGTTCTTGTTTCATTGCTTCTTGCCATTGAGGAAGACGAAAAACATGTTTTTATGACTTTGGAGCAATAACTTCATTAGTGGCAACAAGGATCTTATGACTCTTCTTTTCTCGAATTTTTTGAGTTTCTTAGGCAAGTTTAGGATCCAATTCAGGATGAAGTCTAAGTTTTGATCTAGTCACTATTTGAGTTCCTTGGTGTTCGTGTGATGTACTTGCATTAGTAAGATCAACACACAAGTTGTTACTTAAATCAGGTAAATTACTAAAGGATACTTTAGATTTAGATTGAGTTTGGACGTGTTCTTCTTCATTCTGAAGTAGTTCTTCTTCATCATTTGATGTAGATACATCATTGATTCCTAAGTCAACTATAGATGGAGGTTCAGTTGGTGAGCATTCTGGACTAAAGCATTTTTCTTCATTTGCAAGGTGATCAGCGTGATTGATTGTTGGTAAAGTGTAATATTTTTGTTGGGGTGCTTCACCATTTTCCTCACAAAGGACATGGGGCTACTTTTTTGAATTGTTTCTATCTTTCCTTGGACTGTAGTTTGTTCGTTATTCCCTTGTTGAATGTGAGCATCACTGGGGCTTTCCTTCTTAATCCATTCCAATGTTGTGGAACAAGGGTAATATTTCACCTACCAATTCACCTAATAAATTTATAGGTGAATAAAGAGTGAATGATTGTACTGAAAACCATACTATAGGTTGATTCCCAAGAAAGATTGGAAGGGTCACAAGCAGTCCCACGTAAAACTCAACCTCCTAAGACAGAATCACTCTAATAGTAATTTAATAATATAATATATCACTATAACTATACCCTGCAAAATTGCTATTGAAAAATAAAGACAAAAATAAGAATACCAAAATTTAACGAGGTTCGGTCAATTATACCTACGTCCTCGGACACTAACCAAATTATATTTCACTAAGAAAAAGGACTACAAAGTGAAATATTATAAAAGAGGGAGAAATATTGAAAATTGCCTAAGAGATGAGTAGACAATTTCGGGATGATCAAACTGAAGAAATTAAGATTCTATTTATAACAAAAAAAAAACCTCTCTTCTCTTTGTTATTTCCCCGATGTGGGATTTTCAAATGAGCCAACATAGTTAACATCCAATGGGTCAAGGAAGGTGGTTATAACGAGATTGTCTTGCACAACATTTTCTTCAAGAGATGTGCAAGGAAAAACATTTTCATCAAAAACTACATGGCGCGAAATGTAAACTCGATTAGTTATTAGACAAAGGCATCTATAAACCTTATGTATGGAACTATATCCAACAAAGATATAAGGATATGTCTTCTTGGAGAATTTATTTCTTCCATGGTCGCGTAAGTAAGGAAAGCGCCTGCAACCAAAGATTCTCAAACTCCTCATTAGGATCGAGGTTAAACAACTTAAAAAAGGAAACTTCATATTGAGTGTGGAAGATGACATGTGGTTTATAAGAAAAACAACTATAATAAAGGAATCAACCCTATATTTGAGAGGAAGATTTGCTTGAAATAAAACTGAGACCAGTTTCAACGATATGTCAATATTTCCTTTTGGCTACACCATTTTGTTTCGGAGTATTAGGACAAGAATATTGGTGATGAATGCCATAGTTAGCCAAATGAGTTTCAAATGCAATTGATGTAAATTCACCTCCTTCGTCACTTTGAAAATTTTTTATTTTTCATTCAAAAAAAATTTCAACTTGTTTTTGAAACTTGAGGAAATATTCCAAGAAGTCTGATTTTTTCTTTAAAGGAAAGTGCCATACATAATGAGTGTAATCATCAACAATAACAACATAAAACTTAAATTGTTGACAAGATAAAGTTGGAGCAGGGCTCCATAAAATCAGTGTAATTTTTCTAAAGGAAATGAAGAGATTTTATTTGATAAAGAGAATGGGATCAACTAACGCAAATGATTTTTGGTTTTTCCCAGCTAGAAACATTAATCAAATTTTTGGAATGCAAAATTTTTAAAAAATTTGAGCGAGGGTGTCCCATTCTTTTGTGCCAAATACTCTTCTAGGCATTACTTTTGAAGGCAGCTAAAGCTTGTTGGTTTAAAACATCCATAGCATACAATCCTCCATTCTCATGCCCTTTAGCAATTGTTTTTTCGGTTGAGACTTGACAAGAAAATCATTAGCAGAAAATTCAATAGTACAGTCATTATCTTTTATCAATTGGCTTATAAAGAGAAGGTTCTTAGTGATATCTGAAATAATCAAAACATTTTTAAGATCAAGAGAACTATTTCTAGTTTTAACTTGACCTTCACTTATATGTGTGATATTTAAGCTCTCACCATTGCCAGCTAATATTGTTTCGAGTCCTTTGTATAGGGTTACTTTGGAAAGCTTCCTAGGATCATTTAACATATGCGTTGTTACTGCAGAATTTGCATCCAAATTTGGGTCATCTTCATGCTTTAAGTTTACAACAACTAGAGCCTTTTGGAGTTGATCTTTTGGTTGAAAGGAGTGATCAAAATGATTCTAGCATTCAAGAGCATAATAGTTCAATTTGTCGCATATTTTGCAGGTTACAGTGTTATCTTTTTCTTATTGATTCTTAGTTTGATTGCCATTGATGACATTTGTTTTAAAATGTTGATCATTACCAGTATTATGGTTGAAGTTTTGCCTAGGATAGGAGCTATGTTTGGTAGCTGCATTGAATCCTCTTCCTCAAGAGTTGAACCTTCCTCTATAGCGTCCCCTTCCTCGTCCTCTTTGATTCACAAAAGCTTGGTCGTGTCAAGTTAAGCTTCGTTGATCATCATAGTTGCTGTTGAGAATTTGTTCATGAGCTTACAGAGATAGAACAAATTGGTGGTCGGTAGGATAAGGTGGTCTAGTCAACATAGTTATAAGAAAGTCCTGATATTTGGAACCAAGACCTCTAACAAGTTGAAAAACTTTTTTGGTATCATCTAGGGGCTTTTTGATTATCACAAAGGTTTTTGAATTTCTTTAAGTATTCGTCTAGAAAAGAGTCACCTTTCTTTAAAGACATCGATGCATCATTTAAGACCATTTCCTTTTCAACGGTACTAGGAAAGATTTGTTCTTCAATAAATTTCCATTTCTTTTGTGTTGAACTTACATTTTCCAAGGATATAAGCACTTCTGTTGTGATGTTGCTCAGTATCCATGTTGTCAAAAGTCTATCATTTTTTGCCCACAAGACCTATTTAGGATTGATTTCATATTGTTCTTTCTCATTTAGTATCTCCTTCGTTGGTTCATTGCCTTCGACCAAGTGATGTGTCATGTTGATGCTTTGAATCAAAGGCTCCAACTGTGATTGCCAAAGCAAATAGTTGGAGTTGTCTAGCTTTAGTGATATGAGACTAGAACATTGATAAAGAGTTTGGAGGGAAAGTTTGGGTTTAGAATCGATTTTAATAAGAGAAGAGGAGGCTATGAGAACTGAAGTTTGGTTCTCCCTCGAGGCTTTGATACCATAAAAGTTATGCAGAGCAAAGAGCAATTCACATTCCTTGAAAAATGAGTGATACAATATATATACACACACACACATAAGGGAAGTAGACTCCTAAAATATTACAAACGGTAAAGAAAATATCACAAATGGTAGGACACTTGGACGGGGATCGCACAACTGAATGAGTGTTCCATTTCACCCTTTTATAGGTTGGAGGTAGTTAGACACTTTTAATATATTTATATCCACTTGTGAAATACGTATATCTGACTTTTTTTTCCGAAGGAAATCATGTTAGTTGAAAGTTCTAACTATTAATTATTTTAATCTATTTGGAAAAAAATTGTAGAAATTTAGTTAATTTTGTGATTAAGTTTTATTGAAAAAAAATTCATTTGTAACCGAATTATCATGTTTATGTTTTTGAATTTATAATTTTATTAGGTTGTATTTTACATTAGTACATTTAACAATTTATATATCTCTTAGATTAATGATCAATCATAAATTCTTTTAATTTATTGAATTTGACTTGAGTCATAATATGTAATAATTTATTAAATTAAAATTTCAAAATCTTAAGTCAAGTTTTTTTAATATATATATATATATATATAACAACTTAAATAAGATCATATATTTTCTCTCTCTCTTTTTTTTTCTAAAAAAAAAAATCTATTTTCTCTCCATCCTACTAGCCATTCCTTTGCTTTTTGCTCCTTTGCTGGCATCTCCTTTTGTAATCTACCTTTTTAGTATCTAGTGTCTTCCTTATTTTGTATCCTTCATAGGTCTTATGGACCCCTCTTCTGAAGGTGGATTGAGATCCACTCTTGCTTTGTTTTAATATATCCCTCTCTAAAGGTTTATTTCTTTATTTTGTTGGATAAAGGTTAGTTTCAGCCTCTTAGTATTAATTTGAAGAGTGGGATCAACGTAGGCATCAAATAGGTTTAAAGTCATAAAAAATTATAAAAAATTTAAACTGGTAAAAGACTGTTACATCAATATATCAATATATATAATTAATTTCACTCTTAAACTCAATTTTAAATTAGTATTTATCATTTATTAAGTAATTGCATTAACAATATAATATTTTGAGAAGTGACAATATAATATGTTTTTATTTTACCATGTGGAATGCAACTTAATAATTAAATATTTAATTTTTTAATTAACTAAAGATATAAAAATTTAATAATACAAGAAAATTTTTATATAAAAATAATTTACAAAGTTTAACAATATAAGAAATTCTTCATAAAAAAATAATTTAAGAAGTTTAATAAATAAGAAAATTTTCAAATTCATAATAATGAATATGAGTTTACGATATAATGAAAAAATAAACAAAAGACCAGAAAAAGAAAAAAAAATTATAAATTTTGTATAAAAAATTATATTATTATTAATTTATTTATAAGTTTTTGTTTTTATTATTTTATTCACTTGATAATAACTTTTTATAAAATAATAATATATTATAAAATAATAATGAATTTAATTATGATTTATTTATTAGTTTTTTATTTAATTAATTAATTGATAAAAATATATTAAATTTATTTAAAATTTATTATTATAATTATCCTATACAATATATAGATTTCGACTAGTTTATCATATTTCATCTCTTACATTATATCTCACTTAAGGTATCTAAGGATCTTGAGAAAATGTGAAAAAACTCATTTATGGTTAATTCTTTTTACCATACTAACTGAGCCTATAGAAGCTTACTTATTTTAAATAGTTTCATAAGCTATCTATCACATCATCGTAGATTCATTACTTAAACATTCTCTTAAAAGTTTAATTATGCTTAATATTAAATTTTTTTTCATTAATATATGCAAATATACATACATGGGTCAAGAATGGAACACACTCATTCACAAAACCATAAAAATGTTGTGAACTTAAGACAAAGATTGTAAGCCTCAACATTCATAATCAACCTTAGCTCATTAGAAGCCATTTAGACATCCGTAGATAAGTATCAAATCTGCTAGAAATAGTGCAGGAATTAGAGTTATATTACCATTCATCATGTTATACAATTTTTAACTTGAATTACATCAATAGTTATATTCACTCATATAGTTATAAACTTCAGATTTTATAGAGATATTGGATCAATCACATTTATTTTTAATCTTGAAAATTTTAAAAGTTATTAATTCTTGAATTATTGTCTTGTTTTATTTATTTGGTTTATTTTGTTTTATGTATCATTTTGTTTTGAAAATTTAATACAAGACAAAACGAACTCTGTAATATATCAAATAAGATTGATTTTTGAATTTTGAAACTCCTATAATTTTGAGACTGAACTAAAATTTTCAAAATTTTGACTTTAACCATCCTATGTATAATCCTAATGTATATAGTTGGAAAATGTCCAAATTACACCTGCAGGTTAAAATGGGAGGCTATGTTGGTAGAAGAAGACCAACATGTTTCACCGATTTGCTGGGTTGATTTACCACCGTCGTCGCGGTCTGGAACTTCGAACTTGTCATGATATGGCCTTCAGGGGAGTTTCACGCCTTGTGGCTGATAGGAAAATTTCCCTCCTCTTTTCCTTTACATGGGTTTCCATGCATGTATTTTCGGTCATTGAATCCTTCATCAAAGATACATAGAGGGATTAAATATATATAAGAATAAAATAAAAAAGGTCTTGATTAAATTCTTACACTAGTTCGGATGAGTGAGCGAGCGAGCAGTAATATTTTAAAAAGTAGCCGACAACTTATTAAAAATTAACTAATAGTCATAACAAGTACTACAATTAAAAATAAACATTAAATATTACCTCATAAACATATTATGGAATTTATATAAATAGTTTAGTATTAATCATATTATAGATTAATAAGTCATTCACTTTTATTGTTAATAAAAATTTAATTAGATGAATACACTTAGTATATGTATTAAAGTGATTCAAAATGTAATATAAAATTTGATAATATTTATTTATATAAAACAAGCTTCAGAGATAAAGAAAAAAAGGGATTGAAAGTATCCAAGAAATGAAATGATATGCTAAATTATTTTGATGAGGAATTCAAAAAAGAAGAGTCTAAAAAATGTATTAGCGGTGAGCTACTTTGACAAATGAGAGCATGAAATGTGGGGTTTTGATAAGACAATTATTTATGGGAATCTTTTGACGTTTCGTTTGATGGATTATATCTTCGCCACCTCTTTCAAGATTGTCGTATTTCAATCTTCGCTTTCGCATGTAGTTTTCCTTTACACACCCTTTAAAAAAACAAAAAACAAAAAACAGAAAAAAACAAAAAACAAAAGCAGTTGCGTTGAGGGCGATCTCTCAATCTCATCTTTGTTAAAGAAGAAAGTAAAAAAGATTTTCAACCCAAAATCACAGATTTAATCGGGGAATACCACAAAGTTCTTTTTTGAATTATTTTAGGAGGAAGATTATATTACTGAAACTTGAGATGGGATATATATATATATATATTTCACATTTTCTATTAGGTTACATATCCCATTTTCTATTTCAGTTACAAAAGGTGGTATATGATTCCACAAAATCAGACAACATTTTAAACCCATAAAAGCAAGGATGTAACTGCTATTTGATGGACAAAGCAAAATTTACTTATTTTCGGGTGATCTCATGCCTACTCTTATTTTCAGCTTTCAAAAATTTACACAATCATTTAGTGAAGATAAAAGTTTAGAAGTCATTACCGATTTCAAAACAAGATATCATCTCAACTTTGAGTGTGTAAAGTGTTTTTGACTTTGCATTGGCTGGAGGTTAGTTTCAATCCTCATTGGCTTCGTTGTTCAAATGATTTTGTTCCATTTGACATAAATAAATTTCTTATATTTGGCATCAAAACATGAATTTGCCTTTGCCTTGCCTGCAATTATTGTTGGTTTCGGTTCATACATATTGTATTTTAAATTTTTTGGTGTATATAGTTATTAGAAATCATTAGCTGATGAGATTTCTAATATTTTTGGGCGTTGAAATGATATTTTGGTGTATAAAATCTATTGGTTAAACTAGATTTTGAAACGGGTTCAAATGGGTCATCCTTATATCGTGGATCTCGGACCATGATGCTACATAGACATCGCTCTCTATACACATGCAGAAAATTTTTTTTTAAAATAAACTAATAAACATTTTTGGATAATGAATATTTTAGAATTGATTAATAAACAATTTTTGATGATGAACATTTTAGAATCAATTAATGAATAATTTTAGATGATAAACATTTTAGAATCAACTAATAAACAAAATATATTCATTAATGAACAAATAATTTAATGAAAGAAGATTATATATTTTTAATAAACAAATTAATTGATATAGAATATTACATAAAAAATAATGAACATAAAAATTAAAGATAATAAATATTGTGTTTATGGATAATGGACATCCAAGTAGTAAGCAATAAACATCAAACTTTATGAAAGAAAGTTTTGTGTTTTTTTAATGGATAAATTAACTTATGTATAACATTACATAAAAAATAACATGAAGATAAATGATCATGAATATTGTGCTTATAAATAATGAACATTCAAGTACTAAGTAATGAACATCAAGTTTTTTGAAAGAATGTTATATATTTTTAATGGACAAATTAACTCATATTCAATATTACATAAAAAAATAATGAACATAAATATTATATATGACGAACATTGTTCATATAAATAATGAATATTTCTATAATAATCAATAGACTTGAAGAAAACAAGTAAAAAAAATACCATAATGAATATTTAATTATTTAATTACTAAAGGCTATTATTGCTGAATATAAATTATTAATAAAATATAAGTACATGTATCATATTAGATTAAAAATTAAATAAATATCAATGAAATATTATTTAATAAAATAATGAATATAAAAGACTACAGTTGATAAACATTGCATTAATAATTAATGAATATTTATTTACAAAGTAATGAACATATACGACACGTATGATAATATAAAAAAGCATGCATTTGGAACAGCTGGACCATGAAACATTATGCTCCGAAATCCATGATATAATTTGCACAAACTTGTTGTACATGTTAAAGATTATGTAAAACAATACATCATTTTCTTTTAAATTGGGCTTATAAGTGGACTGAATGAGGTACAGGCTTGTTAATCCAGCCCATGAGTGAAATGCAATCATTGTTCTTTTAAGCCAATTCTCAAAGCCTCCAAAGGCTTTCAAACAAGTATAGCATGTCCCCACTTGTAATGACCTAAGTTGCATCCAAACTCCACCTCTACTGCATTTTGGATATGTAAAAACGCAGAAAACTCATTGAAACTGAGTCTAAAACGTTTGGGACTTGTTTTTGTAAATTAAAAAAAGAAACATGTTTCCTATTAAGAAACGCTTTTCTTTGCTTTAAAACAAAAACAGAACAGCCTTTGGAAAACTAAAACATATCGTCATCTTCCTCTCACGCTGCAACGTCTAAACCTCACCAACCAAGTCACTTTCGTCTTTGCCTCTGCCAGCGGCTATGACGACTAGGCAACAATGACAGATACGATTGACGATTCCTCTTGTAATTTTCTTTTTTTTTTTTAATTACTATTTTTGGTGTTGGATTTCTAGTTCTATACCTATATCTTCTATCCATGGAAGATTTCGAATTCATCATTCTTTCCTTTGTCGATGGCTACGGTGAGTGGGAAACATAGTGAATGACAATGGCGGTGGCTGGCAACTCCTCTTGTAAGGTTTTTTTTTTTTTTGTTCAGATTATTATTTTTGGTGTTGGAATTTTAGTTCTATGGTTGTATCTCCCATGGCAAATTTCAAATTCATCATAATACATAGTGAACGACAATGGCGGTGGCTGACAACTCCTCTTGTAAGTTTTCTTCTTTTTTTTTTTTGTTTTCAGATTACTATTTTTGGTGTTGGAATTTTAGTTCTATAGTTGTATCTCCCATGGCAGATTTCAAATTCATCATAATACACTACAAGAAATCAATGATTTGCCGAAGGCAAATTTTTGTTGGTAAAGGTGACAATATCGTCGGTAATCTAAATTTACTGACAGATTCCTGACTGAATGTGTCTGTTAGCGAAGTGATGGTCGGTAACGTAATACTGACGAAAATTCTTGTTAATTGACAAATGTATGGAAGAATTGCAATGGAAAACCGGTCAGTCCACAAACCTGACTGATTTGCTGGCAGAAATCTTCTATAGACAAATCCATTGGTAATTCTATTGGTAAATCGACATCAATCCATCGGTTAATTAAAACCTTGTATTTTGATTTTTAAATATGCCGCCTTAATTTTTATTATTACTCCGTTGGTAATTTGTCGATAACTTATTAAGGGCATATTTTTTTAATTTTATAATATTATATTAATATTTTAATATTAATTTTATACTATTTATGATATTTATATTTATAATATTTATTATATTAATATTTTTAATATTAATATTATAATATTTATGATGTTAATTTTATAATTTTATAAAAGAATTAAAAAATCTCAAATAATAACAAAAATATAACGAAAAGGAAACACACACACATATAAACAAAACTATAAAACTAATGAGTTGATGCATCATTCTGATTGACAAAAAAATCATCAATGGCATCGAAAACATCAAGATTAGATGCAAGAGGAGCAACAACTATAGTTTGAGTGGTGACAGTAGTAGTAGTTGGTGGCTGAGGAAAAGGTGGAACAGATGACATAGGCATCTGCAAATGAGATGGAAGAGATATCATAGTTTGTTGAGACATGATGTGCAACCAATCCTTCATAGCTTGCATCTATGAATCTATAGATTGGACATGGGCGTGATAGGATGTGATCCTCTCTTATACTCACCTTTCAACCTTTTGCTGCAAGTCCTCGACAGAAGGTGTTGGAGTTAAAGAAGAGCTGGCACCCGAAGACTTGTCATAAAAATGAGAGGCATGATCACTTATACAATAGATCCGACCTTTCAGCTGACCCCTCACTGCCAGCGGAAAAACCTCATGCTCATCCACCTAAAGAGGCCTATCGGATCCTAGTGGTGGTTGTGATAACTGCTTACGATGTCAGAGAATTCTATCATCCATTTTGTAAAGTGTAAGAGACATAAATAATAATTAATGAAAAAATAAAATATAAAATAAGTAAGTTACCACTTACATTAAGTGTCTTAGACTATGCATCAACAAAAGTCTTCATGTCATGTTACTTCATGTGTGTATACATAAAGACATCGATGGGAACAACCTCTTGTCCCAGCTGTTGAGCATTTTATTAAGGTAATGAAAAAAGGAATTAAAAAAAAACCTTTCAAACATAAAAATTAAATATTAATTTATAAATGTGAAACATTTTCTTATCAATCATCTGACATGCTTAGAATGGGGTATAACCCTAGTGTGCCTAAATGAACCTGAGCTAGGACCTCATTTTTCGGTCTGTCTATTCAGGTTGGCCTGGTGAGATACAGTCTGAACATGTGGAGAACTCCATTGGGTCTGCCACTGATCCCATACCTCATCAGACACCCAAGTCTCCTTGTCTTTATGTTTCAAATCATGAAACATATTCTTGTATCTCAAAGAAGCCTTTTTAAAGAAGGTTGTCTGAACTAAGACATCGATCGATTGGTCCCACTGAAACTGCTTTTGTACCAACAATAAAAACACAAAAAAATTAGTCAATAAATAAAACTTATTTTATAAATATTTAACTTTGAATTATAAACACTACTTGCCTTGAACTCCTCCCAGTAGAAGGTCTTTACAGACTGTGGGACCTTCTTCCAGGTGTAGCCATTGTGATGAATCTTCTACTTGAAGATCTTCTGGAATGTATGGAAGCATCTGTCAAATGGATACAAACTGAAAAAAGTTAAAAGTAAAAAATAGTTAGTGTTATGATTAATAAGATAAAAATAAGAAAATAAATAGAAAATACAAAAATAATTATTACACACCTCTAATGCTGTAAAGAAATATGAGATCGTAGCTCAGACGTAAATGACATAAATGAAGCTAAAGAAGGATCGTGAGTAGAGAATGGAATAAGAGCTGGAGCTAAAAGAGGAGTCAAATCTGTAGGTGGAGCTGATGTCAAGAGAAGTCCAGGCGTCGAAGCAGGTGTGTTGGATGGCAGAAGTGGTGGCTGAGGCAGCCTGCAATCACGGGTATGTCCTTCACCCAACATACTGCCTTGGGAAGGTGTACCCAAATTGCTAGGTATACAAAGTGTCATTTGAATATACATTTAAAATTATATATCTAATATATTTTATACATAGCAAAATTTCTATTCAAATTTGTATATTAACATAATTAAAAATTAAATACACTGAAATTTTTTACTCATTGAATTAACATAGTCTATATCACCTTTAGACATTATATCTTTTGATGATTCAAATTCTGATTGTAGCTCCGTTTCATTGTCAAACTGAATATCTTCAATTTCATTATTTAATTTGATGAATGACTCACCCAGATCATTTAAAATTCTTGGTGGCTCTTCCTCTCTAATTTCTATGAGAGGCTGATTTTGGCCCATATCTTTTTGAAACGGAGCTTGAGACGATGTCTTAATAACAAATTCGTCCTTCATTTCAATAAATGATGTAGCTTTTATTTTGAATACAACCCACTAATCAACTTTATCTTACTGTAACCTAGGATAAGGAAGATAATTCACGTGATAAGTTTGCATTGCGAATTAACAGGTTTGTATTTATTGAAACTGCATGTTAATTTTGACAAGATTGTAATTTTCATGCACTTTCATTCCAACATTAGGCGTCAAATCAAACCATTCACATTTAATGATTCTTTTTATTGGAAGCATAGGATACTCCGACTGTAGCATTTCGATTAGTCGACCGTAATAGTCATAATGTATTTTTATTATAGTTCGAACCCTTAATACTTACTCCACTATTGATTGATGCCTTATTGGAATCATATTTTTCAGTGTGAAATTTGTACTCATTTATAAAGTAAACGAGATACATAGTCACACTGTGTAATGGACCTTTAGTAAGATCTACAATAAGTTGATATGTGATTCCATTTATTGAATCATCTGCGTAAAAAAAATAAAACAACTCATTATTTACATTAGTTATATAATAATTACTCTCATAATTTACTATTGCATTATTAGCTAGTGCATACTCATATATGATGCGAACCAATATTGAAATTTTGTCTCTAACTTTTTATTAATCTCATCAGTGGATGTATTGGAAAAAGTGAGCTTTAACATATCAATGTAAGCTTTATAAAATTTACACAATATAACATTAACATTATAATATTTGTATATCATTTTTAGAAGTACAAAATAAAGAGTTAAATTTGAATTATAAGTTGTTCGACTTATTTCGTTACTTCATGACAGTTCAAAAGAATATATGTTTGAGCTACATGATATTCTTTGTCTATCAACATTCTGCTTTTAGATCTACTAAATGGTCTACCTAAATTAGTGAATATTGACAAATTTTCTAAAATATTAAATATTTCAGACTTTCTACCATCATTATTTTAAGGTACTCTTATGTGTCATGTATACACATGCGGTTTGAAATAATATGAGCAAAATGATGATACTTCTTCAACAAAGTATGCATTGCATATAAAACCTTTAATCTGAGCTTTATTCTTCACATTTTTTTTAAATGTCGAAGAAATCTACATAACATGTGAATAAATTAAAAATGAATGAATTAAAATTGAAAGGACTTGTACAATGGAAACAATGAATTTAATATACCTCTCAAAAGGATACATCCATCTATACTGCACAAGTCCTATTTGTTTTGCTTCATTTGCCAAGTCAACTAGATGTTCCATTGAATCAAAGAAACCTAGAGAGAAAATTCATTCCAAGTTACACAAAATCAAAGGAATGTCTATTTCTAGACATGTCATGTCCTCCTCTCTGATTTGTAGTGTTGTGAGTTCTTTAAAACACAAACTCAACTTAATGAGAGGTTTTCATACCTGTGAAGGCAACAACTCACAAAAAACAATAAGGAGTAATCACTGTATGAACACATGATAATCATGACTTTTCATGCCAAAAAACTTCAGCTTGAGCATATCGACACATTGAGCCATATTGGATACATACTCGTCTAAAATCAAATATTATTGAGTCATTCGCATAATACTTGTTTACTTTGCTTTTCAAGTGTAGATTTTGCTTTTGGATATTTTCTAGTTGTATTATCCTGATGTAACTCTGAACGACAATAAAATAACTTCAAGTCTTCTTTAAATTTGACATTATCTTTAGATTTTCCTTCTATATTTATCACTATACTGAAATATTCTCAAACACATTCTTCTCAATGTGCATGACATCCAAATTATGCCTCATCAAATTGATAATCCAATAAGGCAAATTCTAGAATATACTTTGTTTCTTCCACCCACATATTGTTCATTTTATTATTTGAAAATTAATATTTTCGAACCCAACTTCAGTTACTCTCATCAATCGTAATTTAGTAATTTCCTTTACCATGTCCATTCTTGACCTTATAGATAGAGCCAGATCTTCATTGTTCAATTTTTGAAAAAAGTTATTTTGTTCCATCATAACAGATGATCAGTTGGTAAGAATTTTCGGGTATTATCATTTGGAAGTGTAAAGGCATCAATATGTTCGATGCAATACGGAAAAGCAAGCCTGCCTTGAGTACTCCATCTAGACAACATACCCTAAGCAGAAAAATCACTAGCAGCCTATAACAACGCAGCTTGCAATTAAAAATTGTGCTTTATGGAAATTTCATATATATATCTCTACATCAATTTCCCATAACTTATTATATTCAACAATTACGGGCTACATAAATACATCCAACTTCTATTTAGGATTGTTAGGTCCTAAAATCAGAACAAAACTAAAGATTTATTCCTCCTTCATACTCATCTAGGATAGCAAATTATAAGGGTTTAGAATAATTGACCGACATGAATATTATTGTCCAGATTGTCCAAAAGGTTGAAACCCATCAGTCACAATCCATGTAGGACATTGAGAATTTCATATGCAAATTGCGCATTCATTCGATTAAAATACTTCCACGCAGGAGAATCTGAATAATGTTCCATCACACCACATCTTGTTCATGCTCAACATGCCATCTCATGTACTTGGCAGTTATTTCAAAAATATACAACCTTTGCAGTCTCAGTGTCAGAGAAAAGTAATACATCTTCTTATATGAAACTTCTTTTTTAGATATACTTGATCTTCAAGGTATACGCTTATATCTGGAAAAATCACAAAACTTGCATGTCCTTAAGTCATTGTCATCACCCCAACATAACATGCAATTATTCTTGTAGCAGTGAATCTTCATAATTGGAAGACCTAAAACTTGTATCAATTTCTTGGTACTATAAAATTATCAACCATCATATGATCCTCAAGTAATGACTTATTGTACCATTGTAAAATATCATTGTAAAATCTTTTAATAAATGATGCTCAGATTTGATATTCATTAGTTGTGCAATCGAAAATAACTTGGAATGTTTTTCGCAACCAGGCCACAAATCCTCATTAGTTGCATCAAGAATATCATACAACTTTTGAAATGTCAGGTTAGGGTTTCACTCATTCCACTTCAATCAAACTCTGGCCCAGTTGCATCTATTATCATATTATGGTATGCACTAGGTTCTAATTCACTTTGACTTACATTATCAGTTAGAAGTTCAGGTTCATCTGTAGTTGATGTTCCAAAATCATACACTTTAATGTGCAAATATCATTCATAGTACCTAGTAACAAAACCCCTTTGCATAATATGCAACATTTATATATTGGAGTCTAAATAACTGTGATTCTAACACTACTTATGATTATGTGGACATATAATTTTAATTTCATCCATAAATTATGGTTAAGATGTCGTGAATTGAATGAAATAGTTTACACCTTCTAAGAATTCTTAACATAATAAACTATCCTTCAACCTAGAATACATCAAATTCCTATCTAATCTCATTATAAAGTCCTAAAAATTTTTGTGTAACAATACAATTAACATACACATACTATTTTTCAGTTCAATATTTTCTATGTTATTTTTCAATGTTTTTATATCTAATATTATTTTTTTTATCTCCCCTTGCCTATAAGGTAAGAACCTTACTCATTTAGAAATTCATTATCATATAACAATTTGTCATGACAATATAGTTCACAAACTGCTAAAATTTTGGTAGTATGTCATTGAAATAAACAATATTTTCCAACATTTATCATTATGCACTAAGAGAACATGTTAGGAGATAAACAATCTAATTTACTAGCAACATAATAAACTAAATTATATATAACAAGTTATATTACCAATAAAAGCGTGATTCTCATTATTAAATGAATATCTCACCAAACAAGTATCTAAGTTATATCTATATGTTCTTATATGAAATTTATAAAATTCAATCGAATTTCCTATAAATTACATATTATTTTGGTATTGTCCTTTTCATAAAAATAAAATAAAAAATAAAATTCCAAATAAACATTAAGTTCAAACATATAATATTCAAAAATAGAACAATAAAATTTTGAAATTTTAATTTTTGCCTAATAATATTAATATTTTATAAACTTTTAAATTTATTTTATTTTTTACGTAACATTATTATTTTATCTCTACTTTGAAATTTTATGAAATTTTTAGGGATATTATTAAATTTTTGAAAAGCTTTGACATTTTACGAAATTTTTATTGAATATTACTAATGTTTTAAAATTTTGAACTTTTATGAAATTTTTTGGGTATATTATTTATTTTATGTCATTTCATGACATTCATAATTAACTTGAAATTGTTAAGGAATATGACTTATAATTTACACACTTTTTGCATTTGTTAGTGGACAATTTGGGATAATACAATTTTTGTATATTTTCTTATATTTTAAATTTTCAGGATATTTAATGCAATTAAAATTTTGAGTCTTTTATGAAATTCATAATGTTCTTTTAAATTTTATGGAATTTTGTTTATAATTTATTAAATTTTTTCATTTTTTGGACAAACTTTGGATAAGTAAAATTTTTAGATATTTTTTTTATTTTACGACCATTTAAGTAATTAATTTTTTTAGTATTTTATGGCATTCATAATTAATATTTAATTTTTATAAAATATTAGTTATAATTTAGAATATTATTAAAATTTGTGGAATATTTTGGAGCATTTCAATTTTAGAAATGATTATATTATATATATATATATATCTTATGTCATTAATTATATTATAATTTTTTTTGCATTTCAAGTCAATATAATTTTCGATAATTAACATTTTTTTTATATTTTATATTTTAAAATTTAAGGCAAGTTGAGTAACTTATATGTTTTTTGCATTTATTGAATATTTTATTAATTATTATTAGCTTATTATTATACAATTTTGTAAAATTTAAAATTTATTACATACAAAGATATATACATATAAATATTTTTTTAATATACCAATTATTCAATAAAAATATATTTTTAACGTACTAGTTATTAAACAAAAAGCTTCTAAATTAAATACATGTCTCTTAAAGCACAGATATTGTAAACTCCATGAAAAGAGATTTCAATCTAAACACAAAATGCAAACAAAAAATTATAAATGACAAATATCAACAAATTTATACACTTTATATAACTTAGTTAAACTACACAAATTTCACAAATTAAAGACACACTTAACTTATTAACTTTAACGAATTTATAATTTCTAAAATTTCAAAATTAAATTAAATTACACTTAATTACTAAATTTTATTAATTTCAAATTTCAAATTTTAATAATTTTTCAAATTAAATTAATTATACTTAAATTACTAAATTTTAAATAAAATTTTCTTAAATTATATTACATTACTATATTAATCAAAATTTTGAAATTTTATTTTATTGCACTTAAATTTCTAAATTTTAATTAAATTACACTTCAACTATTCATTAAATATTACTCAAATTTCTAAAGTTTCTCAATTTCTAAAATTTAATTTAAATTTCTAAAATTTTTATAACTTACACTTAAATTACTAAATTTTATTAAAATTTTTAAATTTTGATTTCATTACAAATAACTTTTTAAATTTTTATTCAATTATATTAAAATTAGTCATTAAATGTTGCGACAATTTTAAAATTTCTACACTTTCTAAAATTTAATTAAATTAAATTTAAATTACTAAATGTAATTAAATTGCACTTAAATTTCAATACTCTTCTATGTCTATTAATTACACTTAAATTAGTCATTAAATGTTACAATTTCCAAAATTTCTACAATGTCACAAATTTAATTAAATTACACATAATCTAATAAATTTAATAAACTTATTAAATTTTTTAATTTGCACTTAAATTACTAATTTTTTAAAATGTTTTAAATTACTAAAGTTACTAAATTTACATATTTAACACTATATTTTTTTATTAAATTTATAAAATAAATTATATAGTTTACCAAAATTCACTGAATAAATTTTCAATATTCACATTCACAATATTGCTCAACGTTCAATTTGCACATTTTGCAGTAAAATTTCTATTAAATTAGTACAATGAATTATGTAATTTACCAATAACATTAACCAAAAAAGTATTTCACAGATTTCAAGTTTCACCAACAAAATTTCACAAAAAAAAAAAAACCCAATTCATAGATTCACCAAACAAGAAAATTCACCAAAAAATTTTCAATTTGTAGATTTCACAATATTCATACAACATTTCACAACATTATAAATTAATAATATCTTAGAAATTTATAAAAAATCAAATTTTTTATTATTCACAATAATTGTATAATATTACAAAAATAATAATATCTCCATATTCACAAATTCTTAACAAATTCTCAATATTCACAAATTTTCTATACAATTTCTATAAAAAAGCATAAAAGACAAAAAAGAAAACTAACAGAGGGAGGAGATGTCTGGCTGTGGTAGCTCTGGCTCTGGCTTTGGTAGTAGAGGCACCTCATGGTGGTTGCGGCAACAGCAGGCGAGGAGGAGGGCACCAGAGATTGATCAACAATAGGGGAGCTGAGAGAGAGAGAGGGAGAGCTAAGGGGAGAGGAGAGCAGAGTGAAAAGGAGAATGAAGAAGAAAGGAAAAGAAAAGGACTTCTGCATTTTTTAATTACACTTTGTCTATGAATTATTGGCAAAAATTGACACATCACTTCATTAGATCCATTTGTACTTTATTTTTAATTTTTATGTACCAATTTACCGACTCAATTCCAACGAACATGCCTTTTTATTTTCCTTCGTTGGTGATTCTGTCGATAAAGTATGGTGTCAAAACATGGTGCCATAATATACTAACAGATTTTATCTATCGACAAGTTATTGACGACATTTTGTTGGTAATCGATTGCTCTATTTTAGAATGTCTCTTTCCATTTATTCTGTAGCTGATCTGATGATATTTGCTGATGAACTACAATCCGTCGACAAATTTCATTAGTAATTTAAGGTTTTCTTATAGTGATATGTTTGTGTAATTTAGATTTTTTTCACTTGTTTTATAATTTTTTTTGGGTTTTAGATTTTTAGTTATGTAGGTGTATCTCCCATGGAAGATTTCAAATTCTTCATAGTATATTTATGTAACTTTATTTGTTGACTTATTTTGTAATTTTTTTGGATTTTGAATTTTTAGTTCTATAGGTGTATCTCCCACGGATTTTTTTTTTTGGATTTCGCATTATTCATAATATTTTTGATGTAATTTTGATTTCTTCAGTGATTTGTAATTTTGATTTGTTGGTATGTTGGTGTAATTTGATATTGAATAATTGGATTGAGTTGAGTTGGGAGTTGATTCAAGATTTTTAGAATTCCATAATAAACTACAGATTGAGGCTTGTTATATAATGAAATAAATGACTTCTTGATTTATAGAATTCTAGATTAATCTGTTTGTATATTGAAACTGAGAGGACTTCTTGATATTTGTCAAACTCTAATTCTCAACAAATTCATGGTTGCTTATATTGTTTTAGTGCTAAGGATAGATTATATTTTGTACTAAATATATTTTGAATATTAAATTTTAGTTTAGATTATGACACTTAAAAACAATTAGTTTCTATTTTATGACAAGTTGCTTTATTATTATCTATTATCATACTTGATAATTTTGATATTAATGATTAACTGTTGATTGGACAATTGATCATCTTTAATAGTTTATATATATATATATATATATATATATATATATATATTATTTGCTTTAACAAGTAGTAAAAGTAATATATATGCATAAAAATATTATTTATAAATATACCCTATATTTTTATATTTACATGTTTTCCCATGTTTCGTTTTCTATATTTTTGGAAAATGTCATTTTTATGTGTTTGTTTCTTTGTTTTTTGTTTCTCCATTTTCATTTTCATGCAACATAGGTAATGACCATGCTTTCTTAAGCTAAAAACATGGCAGTCCTGCAAGGGTCCACTTGTCTCTTTTGCTAACATTTAACTATAGGCCGCATGAACCTATACAACCCATATTTGTTGCACTAGTAATTAACATATATATATATATATATATATATATATATATATATATATATATATATGTGTGTGTGTGTGTGTGTGTGTGTGTGTGTGCGCGCGCGCGCGCGTGCGTGTGTGCGTGCGTGTATTTGAAGAATTAGTTATGCTTAAATTATTTATTAAGACATTTATATGTATAGGTTTCATGAATTATTGTATATGTAAATTTTGAGTAAATAATTTATGCATATAGAAATTAATTTTGGATAACTTTCTAGATTTAGTTTTAAATATTATGTGCTTATATTATTTATTTTGCTAGTGTCCTTTATTGTATATGTTTTATCATGGAAAATTGAATTATATAATATTAGTACATTTAAAATTAAATTAATAAAATATTATTTATGTTTTATGCAATAACGTGAGCTAAAGAAATTAACTAATGTTGAGTGATCTATATAATTTTAATTAATTAGGGTGTGGCCACAATATTTTTGATTATTTAAAATTATATATTAAGTGTTATAAGATCACATATATAAAACCAACATTAATTGCAATTGATCATATGTGATATAATAAATTTTATCCCTTAAAATTTTTTATTATATTTTGTATAATCGATTAGGATAAAATATCAAATTATATTTTCTAATTTACCCCCGCATAAAATTAGGAAAAAGAACATGATTTGATAGTTTTATCATAAGGTTAAATTGAATCTAATTATATTAGAACTCTAGCCCACATGCAAGTTTTATGTCACTAGATTCATATTTCTTTACACGATTTTATATTGGTAGAACATGTTATATTAATTTATTAGCTTCAAATTTTGTAATATGAACATGTATGTTTAATTTATTGCAACAATTCAACTTGTTACTTTCTCTGATATGAAATGTGATGTTCTTGAGCTCAAAAGGGATAATTATAAGGTTTAGAAGGAGAGAGTTCTTCTTCATTTAGGGTGGATGGACACTGACTATGCCATTACAAAGGATGAACCCCTGTTATAATTGAAACTAGCTCTCTAGATGTAGTTGATCTTTATGAAAAGTGGGAGAGATCTAATCACCTTTCCGCTATGTTCATAAAGACCAAAATATTTGCTAGTATAAGGGGTTCAGTCAAGCAATATGACAATGTCTAAGAATTGCTTAAGGAGATGGATGCTCAATTTGTCACTTCAGATAAGGCATTAGCTAGTACCCTAATAATGCAGTTCTCATCCTTAAAGCTCATCAAGATTAAAAGGTGTGCATGAGCATATGATATGCATGGGGGACATAGCGACTTAACTTAAAGCACTTGAATTTGAGATGTCAGAATCCTTCCTAGTTCACTAAATCCTCTGCATTTTGCCTTAATAATATGACCTATTTAAGATATCCTAAACACACATATGGATAAAATGGTCAATTAATGAGCTATTAACCATGTGTGTTCATAAGGATGACAGGCTGCTTATGGAAGAGTGTGAGAAAATGAATTTAACTATTATAAAAAATAAGAAGAAGGATCATAAAGCGAAGGGAAAAATTCCTTCCCAAAAAGACATTAAGAAGGAGCCTATATACTTATTTTATAAGAAAAAGGCCATGTCAAAAAGCAATGCTCTAAGTTTATGAATTGACTTGACAAGATGGGTACTCAACTCTCATTTATTTGTTATGAATCCAATATGATCAATGTAAATCATAAAACATCATGGATTTATTCTGGTTCTACAATCTATGTTACCAATTGCTTGTAGGATTTGCAAAACTTGCAAAAACCAATTAAAAGTGAGTGTAGCATCTATTTAGGAAGCAATATGTCCTCACATGTGGAGGCTATTAGAACATGCAAATTAGTTTTGAGTAATGATTTCATTTTCATTTTTGAAAAGACACTTTATGTTCCTAGTTTCTCTAGGAATTTAATTTGTATTTCTAGACTTGTATTGAATGGCTAGTCCTTTAAATTTTTAGACTTTGGTTTTAAGTTATTTGTTATTAGATATGGTATGTTCTTTGATAGTTTTTTCCCTTTTAATCTAAAATGATGACAACTATATTACTATGCATGTTTGTGAAAATATTGGTATAACATGATGTGTTATGAATAAGGAATCCTATATTTTATGGCATAAGAGATTAAGACATATCTTCATTGACAAAGTTAAAAGGTTGGTGAATGATAGAGTACTCAAAACTCTAGATTTTATTGAATTTGAGACTTAAATAGGTTGTATTTAGGGCAAGCAGACTAACAAGTCAAAGAAGGGTGCCAAGAGGAGTTTTGCATTATTAGAAATCATACATATAGATATTTGTAGTCCATACATGGATGCATACCGTGATAAATACTTCATCTCTTTCATAGACAATTACTCGCGATGCATGTATCTTTACTTAATTAATAGTAAGAATGCAGCATTAGATGCTTTTAAAGCCTTTAAAGATGCAATGGAGAAATAATATGAAAAGCAAATTAAAATCGTAATATCAGATAGAGATGGAGAGTACTATGGTAGAAACACTAAGTGTGGACAAAAAACTGATCCATTTGTGAGGTTTCTTCAAGAGCATGAGATTTTTGCCCAATATATTTTGCATAGTTCTCTAGACTAAAATGACGTAGCTGAAAGAAGAAACCAAACATTTTTGGACATAGTACAAATTATGTTAGCTATTCATTATGAACTGGAGCTCTTAAGGCAATTGTGCACATATTTAACTGAGTTTCAACTAAGGCTATCCCAAAGATGCCATTTGAGTTATTCAAAGGTTAGAAATTGAGTTTGCAACATGTATGTGTTTAGAGATAAGAGTTTACAATCCATAGGAAAAGAAGTTAGACCTAAGAAGGGATTGTTAGATATGCTGAAAGGTTTAAAGTTTATAGATTTTATTATCCATCTCATAGTATTAGAGTTATGGAATCAAAAAATGCAAAATTTCTTAAGAATGACTTAATCAGTGGGAGTGGTGAATCTTAAGACGTTAGTCTTGAGACAGATCATTCAAATACTCAATGTTCCATTTCAAGTAATTGACAAATTATTATCATTAACAACACGCCTCAATAACAAATGCATGTTGAAGAACCAATCTTGGAGGTATCACAAGCTATTGATTCTGACCCAGTAGATGTTGAAGTTCAATAGACTTTTGAAGCTATTTAATAATAAATTAAGCAATAAGATCTTACTCCTTAGGAGAATGTTGATGCGACATTAATGAGATCTACTAAAGTAAGGAAACCAATGATTTCTGGTGTGACTGTGTTATGTATTTATAAGAGTTTGACTATAACTTTGGAGTTGAAAATGATTCTAAAACATTTTTCACAAGCCATGAGTTCTAAGGAATCAAACTTATGATACAATGCCATGAAAAAAGAGATGGATTTTATAACATCCAATAGAGTCTGGGATTTGGTTGAGTTTCCTTATGGTGTAAAAGCCATTAGATCTAAATGAGTCATTAAAACCAAGAAAGACTCATAAGGCAACATTGAGAGATATAAAGCTAGACTCATTGCTAAAGTGTTCACTTAAAGGGAAGGAATCAACTACATAAAGACACTTTATCATGTTTCCAAAAAAGATTTCTTTCTAGTAATCATGGCATTTGGTTGCCCATTTTGGTTTAGATTTACATCAATGGATGTGAAAATGACATTCCTTAATGGTGATCTAGATGAGGTGGTTTACATGAAAGAACTAGAAAGATTCTCCTTTAGTGATGGTGAGCAATTGGTTTGTAAGCTTAATAAATCCATATATGGGCTAAAATAAGTCTCTCGTTAGTAGTTTTTGAAATTCCATGAAGTCATCACTTCATTTGGTTTTGAAGAAAACATCATGGAGCAATGTATATATCACAAGATCAGTGGGAGTAGAATTTGTTTTCTAATGTTATATGTGGGTGATATTTTGCTTGTGACTAATGATAAGGGTTTGCTATATGAGGTGAAACAATTTCTCTCAAAGAACTTTGGTATAAAGGATATGGGTGAGGCATCTTAAGTCATTGGCATTAAGATACATAGAGAAAGATCTCGAAGCATTTGGTTGTCTCAAGAGACCTATATCAACAAAGTTTTAGAGAGATTTTAGATAAAGGATTATTCACCAAGTGTAACAACCATTATGAATCCCCAACATGAATAGTCAAATACTCGAATTGAATTGTATTATTCTTTTAAATCGAATGGTACCTGAGATTTTATGTTATCCTGACCGAGAACTAGACTGAACTGTATTGTAACCGTATTGTATTGAAAAAATCGAACCAAACTATATATAAGTATTTTAATTACTAGGCTTACTAATTAACTCGCTCAATTAATATATATTATTAATAATCCGAATTTGATTAATTATTAATTATAAATTAGTAGTAAACATTAACAAATTTTAATTTAACATTTAATGTGTAAGTTATTAATTATAATTTATTAAATTATAACTTATTTATTTTAGTCTTGAATGATTAAAGTGAAAGATAAAAAATTTATTTTATTTGGTTCATAAAGATTAAAAATAAAGTTTAATTTTTAATAAATTAAAATAGCTAAATACTCGAACCGATACCGAACCGAACTGTTCCGAAAGAACTGAAGAGTTGAGTTGAACTGTCTCAAATTTATAAGGAATCGAATCAAATCAAACTGTACAAAAAATTTAGGACGGTATCGATTTCCCATTTTTTAAATCTCCAAGATTTTGGTCCATTCCCGAAAATTTTCAAATTCTCAAATTAGACCAAACTGTACTCACCCCTAATGCTTAGGTCTATACTAGACCTGGCATTGCATTTGTTGTTGGAATACTAGGAAGATATCAAAGTAGCCTAGGTATTAACTACAGGAGAGCTGCAAAGAAGGTGATCTACCTTCAAGGGACAAATAATTACATGCTCATGTATAGGCAGATTGACAATTTGGAGGTAATTGGCTACTTCGATGCAAACTATGCTAGTTGTGTTGATTCACGAAAATCAATATCTAGTTATATTTTCGTACTTGCTGGTGGAGTTATGTCTTGGAAAAGTGTGGAGTAGACTTTGATTACTACTTCCACTAGTGAGGTTGAGTTGGTATCTTGTTTTGAGACTACCTTGCATGTTGTATGATTGAAGAGTTTCATCTCTTGGCTTAAAATTATAAATTCTATTTCTAGGCCATTGAAGTTATACTATGATAATTCAGTTGCAGTATTTATGGATAATAATAACAAAATTAAGTCGGTAATATTGTGAGTATTTTGCTTTAAATATGTTGTAACACAGAAGCTGAATATAATAATATAATAAAAGAAAATTATGCTATGAAACTAATGAAGCAAACAAAGTAATACTAGACCATTCTTGTATTTTCCAACTATAAGATCTCACTAGTAGAGTACTTGTATATGTTTCCTGATTTTTATGCTCGATCAGGGCAAAAATAGAACTTAATGCGATATAAATATCTATTTTTAAATATTAATCTAAATATTGAGATCTATATGTCTTCTCATATTACACACATTCTATATTTTTTTAATAATTTGAGCATTGAAGGGTTCTCATCGGGACACACCCTTAAAATCTTTTCATTATGTGCTTTCTAAATATTTATCGCTGAGACCTCCACATTGAGATGATGTTGTTTGTTGAAAATAATACAAGAAGCTGTGTCTCTCCCAATATTTCACTAGAAAATGCCACCCATGGCAGCCAATATCTCTTTTTTTTTCTTAAAGAAATATATCTCTTATTTTCGACCATCACCGTTGTCGTTTAATTTATATGAATTCCATGCATCTTCCTACCTTTGGATATCTTTGAAATTTAATTAAAAAAAGATCAATTGTCTTTTCCATGATCCTTCACGAAAATGATCATCTGACATGGGATTTCCTTCCACCAGCCAACGAGCAATCGAATGTTGCCAATGTGACATGAGCCCACACATGTTGCGTTAGCCCATCTCTCTTAAAAACCTTTTATTTGGGAGAAAAATAAGAGGAAAGTAAAGTAAGCATCTTGTGTTTGGAAAGGACGAAAATAAGAGAGAAATAAAGTAAGAATAAAAAATAAAAAAATATTTTTTTCTTGTTTAAAAAAGAAAAAATAAAAGGAAAAAGAAAAATAAATATTATTTTAACTTGTTTATTTTCTCTCCAAAATCAAGGAAAAACACGAGATGTTGAAGAAATTTTTATAAAATTACAATTATATTTATAATTTTTTTATTTTCTCTAATTTATTTTAATAATTTTATTTTTTAATAAAGAGAAAAATAGAAAATAAATGAAATAATATTTTTCTTTCATTTTATATTTTACTTTTTAAATAAGAAAAAATAAAATTATTTTACTTCTTCTTCCTTTTATCTAAATATTAAAAAAGAAAATAAAAAAATTTATTTATTTTTATGTTCTTTCTTTTTACGTAATTTCTCAAACATAGCATTAAACTAAACACACACCAGATTGCACCATATTCCAAACACAATCATGCTTCACAACAGTGAATCACAATTACCACAATGAAATTTTGCCCCGTTCAGCTACACTAACCCCTCACGCACTAGATTCAACTGCTCTATCCTTTACCCAAAGTAAATCTTCTCTCCACCAATCAAAACATGCTATGTGTCAATTTCAATAAAAGAAAATCTCCAAAAAGCCAATTGCAAGTTGCTATGTGTCATCGTATGTTATCTTCACTTATTTTATTCCATCTGATATACATGTAAACCAATAAAAGCCTTACACGTCAACTTCCGCTACAACATCAGGACACTTTAGTGCTGTGTGGCATGTCACATATCCCACGTCAACCTTTAGTAAAATATTTTATTTAATGTTTTTGAGAATCGGAGCAAAATAATATTTGGACTAATAAAATTAAAAATTGATAAAAATTCTGGTTATTTACGAAATTATAAAATCAGTCAAAATGGGCAAAACTTAGTGAATGGATGAATCAGACGCTCGATAAAATCAAGTTCATTGTCTGGGGCATTTGAGAAACTCTTATGAAACTTCAACGCCTAACACTTTCTATATAGAGGAATTGAGAAAGTTAAATTCGTGAAAATCTAACCCGATCAATACGTAGCAGTTGAGAACATTTTCCTTCCGTTCTATGGTGTGAACTCAAGCCAAATCAAAGGGTTTTTTTTTTTTTTAACAAAGGTGGGGGCATCTATTTTTTGTTTTGATTTATACTCATTCATGTGCTGGTTTCTACCATTATGTATTTTTAGCTTTAATTTGAACTTTCATATGTTAGTTTTGTGGGTCTATTTGGATTTTCTTGTAAAACAACAAGAAAAGTGTTCTTGTTTGAGTATGTCCAATTCTTGGTAACTAATAATATAATGATGCTCAAATTATTGTTTATGTCCAATTCTTGTTCCCAATGTTAAAAGTAGTTTATAATACTTTGTTGAAATGGCGTTATAAAGTTTAATTTTGAGCAGTACCTAGTTTAATCATTTTTTTCTTAATGAGAGTTTAGAAATGATATATATTCAAAATTATATAAATGTGAATGAAAAATTGATATTCAAAATATGCCACATAAGTAATTACCAATATGTATGGTATGAGTTAATTTTGTAATTGATGAAATTAATTTAATTTAATTTTATAGCTATGTAACTAAATTTAATTAATTTTATAACTACTGGATTAATTATTTTAATTATTTGATTTTATAACAATTAAATTAATTGAAGATTAATTGCAGACATTTATTTTTGATTTAATTATCTTAATTAAAAGATTTTGTAACCGAAAAATTAATGTAAAATTAATTTTAGGTAGTTACATCCACTTAGATGACTACATAAAGGATTTTTTTTTCTCTTCTTAAAATAATATTAGAGATTAGTGACCCACAACTTATTCTATTATGCTTCTCCATAATTTAAAGGACTTTTTTCTAATTTAAGTTGTTCAATTCAATAGGATAGTGTTTCGATAAGTTTAGTATATAAAGGATTTTTTTTTCTCTTCTTGAAATAATGTCAGAGATAATAAAATTAGTAACCCACAACTTATTCTGTTGTGCTCCTCTATAATTTAAAGGATTTTCTTCTAGTTTTAAGTCGTTCAATTCAATACGATAGTGTTTTGATAAGATCAGTATGCCAAAAAAACAACTTTCATGATTTACTTATGTTATATTTTTTATGGTATCTTAAGAGACAAACGTTATTTTATCGTTACAAGAAATTCATTTTTTGTGATAATTTTTATATGGTCACAAATAATATTGTCACAAATTATAAATAATATGTTGTAAAAATTGTTAATTTATCACAGTAATACTAATTTTATTTTTTATTTGTTGACAATATTATACATTTATCTCAAAAAATTAAAATTTTTATTATTCATAATAATTTATATATGGTCATAAATAATCTTATCTTGAATTATAAATAATATATGGTAATTATTTTTAAAATGTCACAATAGTAATAATTTTATTTTTTATTTTATGATCGCATGACAATATTATATGCACAAAAAAAATTAAATTTTTTTGTGACAACTTGGTAAATTATGGCACAAATTTTTATAATAAAAATTAAATAAATGAGTTTTTTTCACTATTATTTTTCTTTTGTATCTAATTGAATTTTTGACAATTTTAATTGTCACATGAAAGAAGTTTTTAATTTACAAATCAAAATTATTACATAAATTTTAATTATTGTCATTGTATATTTTTAACACTTTTCGTTACAATTAAAAAATTATCACTATATTATTTAATTATAGCGATAATTAAGTATTATAATTTAAATTTGAATTAAAAATTTAAAAATATGTGCCTTTTATTTTGTTTCCCACTTTTTTTTTTTTTGTTATTCCCCCTTATCACTTTATTGTATTTTTATGAAGTAGGAGTTTTAGTTTGATTAGTATTCAACTAAGAATTTTAGTTTATTTAGGCTCAACGCTAATAAATTGTTTTAATAATAATTATTCCACTCATACATTATTTGAAAGCTTTTTTCTTTTTTCCATTGATGAAAAAGGTATGTTTCTTCTTCTTTTGCTATTTTTTTTTCTTTTCATGGAAGAATATTGTTGATTTTTATTGTGTGATCATAAATAGTAAATCTCTACCATAAATAAAAAAACAAAATATTAAAAATTGATCGCAAATAGGTGGGTTGGGGGATTATGAATAGCAATGGACTCATTTGATGTTAATATATACCTAGAGCGGAGTTCGGGTTGGAAATCTGACCCGATCAATTCATCTTCCGTGAGTTCCTATCTTGTCCTCAGTGAATGTCAATCGTCGACTCCAGAGGGCAAGATAAGGGAGTGACTTTCAACCGACCGTGTAGACCGTCCCTTGAACAATAGCACCATATATGTCATCAGCATCAGTTGGGTTGGCTGAGTTCACTTAGCAGCTTAAGATCATCCATCTCTTTGACCTGGATTCTGTTAATTTTCATAAGCAGTGAAAGGTGCAGAGCATCGATAGTGGCACCATTAGCAACAACAACTGTGGTAGAGATAGCGACATAGGCAGTAGCGCTTGCTTAACCGACTGATCCATTTGTTTACCTCGACATAGAGATTTGTAAACTTGCTCCTAGTTTGAAGGTCCCATCTCAACACAAATCGAAGCATAAGCTCCCATCCACATCCCCTTCCTCGAGATTTGTAGACTTCCATTATCTGAAGATAGTGAGATTATCATTGAATCTGACTCAACCTCGGTTGTAAACGTCATAAAAGAGCAGTTTCTAGGTAATGCACTTTCCTTTATATGGGATACTCTAATTAAGATCAAAGAGTTTGTCTACAGTAATAACAAGATTTCGATAGCTCTAACACCAAGGGAGAAGAACATTGTATCAGATTTAAAAAGCTTCCAAAAATTCTATCAACTGGACAACCTGGGTTTAAAAGTTTCATTCTTGATTCATCTAGCTTTAGTGTTGTTTGAAGCTGGATCAGTTGGCAGGATGAATAGTTGGCTAGAATTCTCAATTGTAGTTGGTTATCTCTTACTTTTGTTGCATTCGGGCCCCTGTATGATTATATCTGCTGTGTGGTTTTGTTAATTTCCTATATTTTTTGAGGTTTTGGAGTTTTTTCACATAACTTTGGGGTGCCCCGACCTTGGGCGTATTGGGAAAACCTTTGGCTGGGGTAGATTGTGCCTCTATCACATTGTTTGGATTGTTGATTTATAATAGAATGGAATAGAATGAATTGATTTGTAAAATATTGTGGTGTTTGGATAGAAGAGTTTGGAATGGAATGGATTGATTTGAAAGGTTTTGGTAAACCAATTCATTACCACCCAAACCTTTAAATTGAAACACCCCAATTTAGAGTGTTTTCACCGGTTCCAAGGCTATATGGTCATACAATTACATATTTGCCCTTGGTTATTTATTAGAACAATTTGCTTCCTTTCTATTTTTTTGTGAATAAAAATTAATTGTTCACATTTTTTTGTGAATAAAAATAAAATATAATTTTTGAATAATAATAATAAATTTTCATTTTAATATTAAATATTTGATAAATGAAAAAATAAAAGAAAATTATATTTGTATATATAAGAGTATTTTTGTCAATTTTTAAGTTAACATTTCATTCCATTCCAGTGCAAACAAGCAAAATTAATTTCAAACCATTCTTTTTCATTCCTACCATCCCAAACATAAATATAATTTAACACTTTCTTTCCAAACCAATCCATTCTAATCCATTCCATTTCATTCCATTAATAACCCTTCCAATCTATTACAAACCATCCATCCAAACATAGTGTAAAGTTATGTTTTTCCTCATAATATTATTATTAATATAATTTAATCTTTTTTATAAAAAAAAATGTTCTTTTATTGTAGCATGGTTTTGAAGTGGTTATTATCCATCACATCCATGCTACAATAAATCAAAACTCGTTTTTGGTTTTCTCCAACTCATCAAAATTTGTGCCTATGCTGTTGTGTGCACGAACCCAATTAAAGAGTGCTATAGCTTGAATCTTGAATTTGTACTCACAACCCATACTACTTGAGTTATATGTTAGGATCAAGCGCTTACCACTACGTCAAAAGCCATAGCCGTTATTAAAAGCGCAACTCTATTTCCTTGTATTTGCATAGCAACCAGCGCCATGTTTCGAATGCACACTGGCAACAGGATATTAAACTTGACCCTCCAAGCCTCCGCCCAACAATCCCCCTCAACACCTGCCAGCCACTTGCTGCAGCAGCATGCCTTTCAGAGAATTTGAACCCGTGACCTACTCTGATATCAATTGTTGTGGAATAAAGGTGATAATAATTTAACAACACAATATATCATTACAATTATACTATATATGACTCAGCCAGAAGGGTTCAAGGTTGCTGGAAAAGAAAATTTGGTGTGTAAACTTGAAAAATCTTTGTACGAGTTGAAGCAATCTTCGAGACAGTGGTATAAAAGATCTGACAAGCTTATGATAGAGCAGAGATACACCAGGAGCAAATACGATCATTGTGTGTATTTGCATAAGCTACAAGACGAATCTTTCATATATCTTCTTCTTTATGTTGATGATATGTTGATAGCTTTAAAGAGTCAGACAGAAATTGAGAAATTGAAGACTCAATTGAGAAAGGAGTTTGAAATGAAGGATTTAGGTAAAGTAAAGAAGATTATTAGCATGGAGATTACCAGAAACAAAAAATCGAGGAGGCTTTGTTTGACTCAGAAACAATATTTGAGAAGTGTATTATAACGTTTTGTTATGAATGAAAATATAAAACTTATTAGTACTCCGCTTGCTCCTCATTTTAAGTTGAATGCCTCTCTATGTTACTAATAAACGATGCAGAACGGGAGTATGTATCAAAAGTATCATATGCAAGTGTTGTTGGTAGCTTGACGTATGCTATGGCCTGTATAAGGGCCGACATTTCACAAGTAGTTGGGGTTGTGAGCAAGTATATGCATGATCCAGGAAAGGAGTTTTGACAAACTGTGAAATGAATTTTATGATACATTAAAATAACCGTGGATTTTGGATTGATATTTGAGCAGGGAAGCAGTTATTATGCAGTCGGATATTGTGATTCAAATTATGCTGATGATCTCGATAAACGTCGATCAACTACTTGTTATGTATTTACTCTTGCAAAAACACCAGTTAGTTGAAAGTCTACTTTACAGTCAACAGTTGCTTTGTCTACTACAGAAACAGAGTACATGACAATTACAGAAACTGTAGAGGAAACAATTTGGCTTCCAAGGTTGCTTGGTGAACTGAGAATTGAGCAGAAGTATGTCAAAGTACATTGTGATAGTCAGAGTATTATCCAGTTAACAAAAAATCAAGTTTATCATGCGAGGACGAAACACATCGATATTCGATATCACTTTGTGATAGAGATTATAGAATAAGGAAGAGTTAGAATCCAAAAAATTCATACAACTGAGAATCCTGCTGACATGATGATAAAAGTTGTCATTACGGTCAAATTTCAACTTTGTTTGGACTTGATCAATATTACTAAAATTTGATGTTGAATTTGAAGACACTATCAAAAACTGTTTGAGGAGAGATTAAAAATATTGAAATTCGCCAAAGTGGAGATTTGTTGACTATGTTGGCTCACTTCAATATCCCACATTGAGAAAATAACAAAAGGAAGAGAGAATTTTTGTTATAAATAGAGTTTTAATTCCTTCAGTTTTATTATCCCAAAATTGTTTACTCATTTTTTAGACAATTTTCAATATTTCTCCTTCTTATGTAATATTTCACTTTGTGGTTTTCTTAATGAAATATAATTTTGATAATGTCGAAGGATGTAGGCATAATTGGCCGAATCTCGTTAAATTCTAGTATTCTTATGTTTGTCTTTATTTTTCAATAACTATTTTGTAGGGTATAATTGTAGTGATATATTATTCTGTTAAATTACTGTTGCCCTTATTCCACAACATTATACTGTTAGACCGTCTTTCAACTGCTATACCTCGTTTTTCTTAATCGTGCTTAAATAAAAAAGCCTATCATTGTGTCTCTGATTCCCTGCCATTTTTCACCTTTCTTTGGAACTCTAAGAATACCAAGCCGAAATCAGTGGTAGCTCCAAATGGAGCAATACTGTTTACGGATAACAATCATTAAGCAATTCAAAGCGTGGATAAGGGAAATAATAAGTAATCAAAATCTCTTTCTAGTTTGTATTTCTTAGCTCTGACTTAGCTTAGCTCTTAGAGATAAATCTTCCTCCCCCTT
>CATIWR010646980.1:0-20978 GCA_949677035.1 Omphalea diandra | reverse complement strand
AAAACAATTTGCCATACAACTATACAAACACTACATATATGTTCAAATGTCCCCAAATGCAATGGTGCTTCTAAATAATTATTTATCTAATGCATATGCTCATGTGATAATGCTAATGAATGTGACTAGGGATGTTACATTAGCTATTGTTGGCCTAGGCCACCAAGAAAGGGGATTGAATTGGTGTTCAATTAAAAATTAAAATGAAGGATAAGGTGGTTAAAAAGTTGAGTAAAAGAAGAGAGAAATTGATATAAGTGTTTATAGTGGTTCAAGTGTTAACGAACACTACATCCACTCCCCAATTCTCTACAATTAGGTATTTCACTCAAATCAAATGGTGTTTCCAAGCTCACTCCAAACTTTTACAACTTGTATTTTTTAGGCTAACACAAAAACCTCTTACAAGTGTTTTCAAGTCTCACACAAAAACCTCTCATAATTTTTTTCAAGGCTCACACTAAAACCTCTTACAATGGTGTTTATTGCTCACACCAAACAATCACATAAAACATAATGAATAATTGAAAGAATGAGTAGCAAATTTGGAAGAGTTTGGTTATAAATAAATGAATTCTCTTGCATTAACATCTATTTGGTAGAGTATTTATAGCTCATATCCACTAAAGAGATGTTAGACTAAAACTATGAATAAATCTCAAAGATGTACTAGGTAGATTTAGCATTAAATGCTTGTCAGGCTGAAATCGCGGTCGTGAATTTCCAATTTTGGCTAAAAATCCCATTTGTGTCTAATGACTAGTCCACGTGTCAACTTTCCATTAGTCATGCAAGAAAATATAGCCGATGTGTTTTAACCACCCTCAAAAGTCACGGTCACGAGATATCAATGCCTTGGGCGCAACTGAGACCGCGAATTCCTCTACTTGAAGAGCCAACTGCAACTGTTTGAGTTACGATCATGAACAAACATTGGCCCTCACAATTTTTAATCTTTAATGGACACTTGGGACACTTGGTAAGCTGTGGTTAAGGCTTTGGTTCCCTCCTTTTATCACTATGAAATTCGCGATCACGACTAAGGCATGACATATACCGCAAATTCATCTGTGACCAAGGCTTTGCCAACTTTCGGTGTGTCGCGACAGTGATGTTGTCCCCAAATTCCTTTGGCCAAGTTTCATCCTTCCTTGTGACTGATTCGCAGTCATGATTTGTTATACACTCATTGCGAATTAGAGTGAACTTTACAAGGTTGGACATTTGGACTACATCCAAATTCTAATGAAAAAAACTAACTTATAATATGCAAAATAACACTTAATGAAGGCATTAAAATTGATCAATTTCCATTGTCAATATCAAAATAGGTTCATGTCTTAGGTTGAATCAACTTAGTCCAACAATCTCCCACTTTTTTATTTTGACAACTTAAATTGATACTAAAGGAAAATAAATGCATGAGTTTGTGAAGTTGGAATGGTAAATGATTCAATGAATGCTTAGAAATTTCTAGACAAAGATCAAGTGTGAAATTTCCTAAGTATGTCATTCAATCAATCAAATTAAAATTTATTTAAAAACAATTCTCAGTATGATAAGTATAATGCTCCCTCTCAACTTATGCTATTATTTGCAAGTTATTTTCTCTCCCCCTTAGACTTAGATTTTTTCTTGTTTCTATCTCTTCCCCTTTGGCAAGATCAAAAAGAGGGTGCATAAGGGAAAAGAACAAATGCATAACAAATAGATAAGAGTTCATAAGGAGCAAAATTAATAATAATGCAATCATAAAAATAAATTCCATCAATCATATAAGACAATGAATTTCAAATAAATCATAAGCAAACTATGGGATCACAAATTTTCATTTAGAAACAAAAAAGAAAGTACAATGAATTCCTATTCTAGAATGTTGGAGAGTCATCATCTTCGCCAGAAGTTTCCTCTCTCTCTTTATTGTCTTTACATCCGGCTTCATCTCCATCCTCAACTTTTTCATTGCCTTTTTGTTATTGAGTATCTTCAAATTTAGAAAAGTTTGAAAGATGGCAAGGAGGAACACTTAATTTTTCTTTCAAATCCACCATTTCACAATGAAGATATGGGAGAAATAAAGATTTCTTCTTCATTATTCTCATGATCTTATCTAATTTATGATTAATGTTCGCAAGAGATAGTTTGGACTTAGGTTTTGATTGAGGAAGGGGGACTGCTAGGGCTTTTTCTTCAATGATGAGCCTCTTCCCTTTTGAGGCTTGAGAGGATTCCATTTTCTTAGCTCTAAAGGCACCCAGGGTATAAGCATATATGTCCGGGTGTATGGCTTTGGCATTTATTAGGTAGGTGAGGTTAAGAAAGTTCTAAGAAGGGAGGAGTTTCTTGGTGAGGAATTTTTCATTTTCCTCATCAAGTTCCCTACAAAGCGATGATGGTTGTTATGTGTGAAGGCATAAGGAATTAGCTTTTAGGTTTAATGCTTATGTGGATCAATTGATCCATAAGATACCGATCGATTTGGATTGGATTGTTCTTGACAAGGCATAAGAGAAAGACCAAGTCCTTTTGAGACACTTTTTTGTTACCATCTTCTCTTGCATCTCCAGAAAAGGTGATGATATGATGGAATATCTAAAAAGTAGGGTTTTTATGTATTTGGCTAGGGAGATTTTTGGGTTGTGTTTGGTTTCAATAGAATTTTCTGATCAGAATTAGGAATATATGACATCAAGTGTGGAGATAACAAAAGGAATATTTTCTCCAACTTGAAGGTTAGAAAGGAAGGAAAGTTGTTTAAAGGTAATGAAATATGGATCACCAAAAGCTCAGAAAACTAACCTGTATTACCCCGCTCAAGATTATGCTTTACGACTCAATTGAACCGTGCACATGAATTCCCTAATGACTTCTTCATAATCGGGTTCATCTCAAAAGACAAACTCATTCGAGCCCAAGTTCAATAGGAATGCATGGATTTCTGCATTGATTCTGATAGTCTCCAACTGAAATGTAGAAGGGATTTCATTGTAGAGGATGATTTTTAGAGAGTTGACTTTGAATCGCTCCTTCTCATCCTTTATCATGCCCTTCATTAGATGAAGTTCTGGGGGTGCAGGGTTGAGCCACAACCTTGCCTTTTTTGCTCTTAAAATCTTCTTGGGAGCCATTGCAAAAGATGGAGAAAATTTGAGACTTTAGAGAGTTTAGGAATGACAAATGTTTTGGAGTAGGATGAAGTGATGTGAATCACTGCTTAGGGGTTTTATATAGCCATTTAAGGGGTGTGTAAATGGCTAGAAATGACTCTAATTGGATTTATGAAGAGTTGGAAATGGTTAGCAATCAAATCATTTAATGGCTTGGCAGTTACTCATATTTGCATCCTCGAATTAATAGATCATGACTGCGATTTTCAAAAAATATGAGTAACGAACATAAATTCCTTGAGAATATACACTACCAATAGTAAGAAATTTGAAATATTGACCAAATTCACGATATATAATGATATTTATGACCGCGAATTAATGTTTGGCATCCGAGTGACTTTGACATTAATTCGCGACCGTGAACAAAGGATTGCGATCGCAAATTAGAAGGCAACAAGGATATGAAAGAGAATTAAGTCTTTGAAAAAAATTCAAAGTTGTGATCCAATTAGAATATGTCACAGAAAAACACAGGACATACAATCAATATACATACACTCAACATATAAGATCAAATTTTCACTTTAGGGAGCTTCCATCAAGCATTCCCAATTCTCTCTTAATAAAGTTTAATCTTTTTTCATTAAGAGGTTTAGTGAAAATATCTACAAGTTGATGATTTGTTGTTTCATCCAAAGGATTTGGGTGCAATAACAACCCACAGCCATATACTCGACTTTTGCAGTGGATAAGGTACCGAAACTTGTTTTATGCTAAACAAAGATACTAAACATTCTCCTATAAATTGTTAAGTTCCATATGTGGTCTTTCTATCTAAAAGACTACCTGAGTAATCTGCATTTGAATTATCTATGAGACTAAATGATGAGTCCCTAGGATACCATAAAACTAAGTTTAATGTGCCATGCAAATACTTGAAAATTCTTTTAATAACACTTAAATGTGACTCTTTAAGAGACGATTGGAACCTAGCACACATGCATACACTAAACATAATATCAGGCCTATAAGCAGTTAGATAAAGTAGAGATAAAGTGGAGATCTGATCATACCTCGATATCACTTTTCATCTACTATCTTATCTGATTCATATTTGTCGAACTTGATGGGGGTTTTTGGTACTTTGCAACTATCCATGACAAACTTCTTGAGTATCTCCTTTATGTATTCAGCTTGGTTGATGAAGATCCCTTCTTTGGTTTGCTAGATTTGTAGATCAAGAAAGAACTTGAGCTCTCCCATCATGCTCATGTGGAATTCCCTAGTCATACACGTAGCAAAATCCTCACAAATAGATTTATTAGTTGCATAAAAAATGATATCATCAACATAATTTTGTACAATAAGTGTATCATGCTTATGCTTTTTAATAAATAATGTAGTGTCCACCTTTCCTCTATCAAAATCAATTTTTAAAAGAAATGAACTAAGCCTTTCATACCAAGCTCTTCGAGCTTGGTTCAATCCAGATAAGGTTTTATTCAATTTAAAAATATGATTAGGAAAATTATGAGATTCAAAACCAGGAAGTTGTTCAACATAAACTTTCTCCTTAATGATTCAATTTAAAAAGCACTTTTTACATCAATTTGAAAGAGTTTTAAATTCATATGGCATGCAAAGGATAAAAGAATCCTAATGGCCTCTAATTTTGCTACGATGGCAAATGTTTCATCATAATTTATGCCTTCCTCTTGGTTGTAACCCTTAGCAATCAATCTAACATTATTCCTAATGATGAAACCTTGCTCATCTAACTTGTTCCTAAACACCCATTTGTAACCTGTAATTGGGTGTTCTTTAGGCTTAGGGACAAGTTCTCATACCTTGTTTCTCTCAAATTGGTTGAGTTCCTCTTGCATAGCAATAATCCAACTTTCATCATCAAAAGCCTCATCAATAAATTTTGGCTTAAGTTGAGAAACAAAAGCAAGATTATTATCTAAAAGATTAAGTTGAGATCTAGTACTTACACCCTTATAGGTATTATCAATTATCAAATCTTTAGGATGATCCTTAGAGAATCTCCAATCCTTAGGTAAATCTTGACTTGGCTCAACTTCTTATTGATGTTGTGGTTCCTTATCTACTATTGATGATTCACCTTTTTCTTTATCTTTATCATCTTTTCTTGTAATGCCTTCCGACTCTAATTTTTCAAGATTACCTATAAGATCATCAACAAAAATACCTTTCCTAATATAAAGTTTACTAGATTCATCAAAAACAACATTCATAGACTTTCAATTACCATTGTACTCTTATTAAATACTCTATATGCCTTGCTTGAGGTGGAATAACCTAAGAATATACTTCATTGGTCTTGGAATCATACTTCCCAAGATTATACTTGGTATTCAATATACAACACTTGCATCCAAATACTCTTAAGTATGATATCTTGGGTTTTTTACTATTCCATATCTCATAAGATGTTTTATTGAGAATGGGTCTTTTAAAAACTCTATTTGCAATATAACACGAAGTATTAATAGCTTCAGCCCAAAAGTAATTCGATAAAGAATACTCATTGAGCATAGTTATATCCATTTCTACTAGTGTTCTATTTTTCCTCTATCCAACACCATTTTGTTGTGGTGTTCCAATCGTTGAAAAGTTGTGAAAAACTTCATTCTCCAAACAATAAGTTTCAAAAGACTCATTTTGAAATTCTTTTCCATGGCCACTTCTAAAAGAATAAATGAAGTAACCCTTTTCATTTTGAATTATTTTTTCAAAACTTTTGAAAGCATCAAAATTATCATTCTTATAAGCTAGAAAAGACACCCAAGTAAACCTAAAGTAATCATCAACTACGACTAGTGCATAATGTTTTCCACCTAAGCTAACATTTCTAATAGGTCCTATTAAGTCCATATGAATTAGTTGAAGGGGTCTAGATGAACTTACAATATTTTGGCTTTATAGGAGGCTTGATGTTGCTTCCCCATTTGGCAAGGACCACATGTCTTGTCTTTAGTGAAGTTTAGCTTAGGAAGGCCTTCCACTAGCTTTCCTTTTGATAGGCTTTGTAGTAGATCCATACTTGCATGTCCAAGCCTTCTATGCCATAACCAAGCCTCATTACTAAAAGACATAAGACACTTGAAAGATTGGTTAGCCAAATTGTCTAAGTCAATTGAGTAGGTATCGCCTTTCCTTTCACCCTTGAAAACAACCTCACCATTCACTAATGTGGTGACTCAGCATTCTTTAGGATCAAAGGTGACTTTATTACCTTTGTCACATAATTGACTTACACTCAACAAATTATGTTGCAAGCCATTAACTAATAAACATCATTAATAAAAGAACAACCATTCTTACCAATGGTTCCAATGCTAATTACCTTACCCTTGGCATTGTTACCAAATGTGACATTTCCACCCTCTTTTTCTTTCAATGCTATGAATAGCTTCCTATTACCTATCATATACTTAGAGTATCCACTACCCAAATGCCAATTGTTTGATTTATTGGTGGCTGTCATAAATCCCTACACAATACAAGAAAATCACTTTTTCTTAGGTACCCAAGCATGCATGGGTCCTAGGAGGTTAGGAGTTAAATGGTCCTCTAATTCGAGGTGAGTCTTTCTAATATAATAATGAATATTAATATTCCCAAATTCCATGCAATAATGACATTAGAGTTTAGACTTAGGAGTTTTTCTCCTATGCACAACCTTAGTATAAGTAAAAGGCCTTCTCATACTTGCATACAAGTGTATGAATGATGAGAAGAAGTAGAGAATTATTATGTTTATGTGTGTGAGCATGCTTTTTGTTATACATGTAAACATGATTGGCCTTCATTGAAGTAGGCCTTGAGCCATTTTATGCTTTCCCTTTGCCTTTAGTCATTTGGGAATTTAGTGCTTGGAGCACTTTTCTTCCTCATGACTTTAACACTTGAGGTTTGAGGTGATGATGTGGATGAAGGGGCTCCATTAAAACCTGAACTATGAATAATTAAGGGTAGCCTTTGTGATACTATTAGGGTATCCAAGACTTCCTTTCCCTTATGAAATCTATAGATGGAACTTTTAAGCTCAATGACTTCTCTTTTTTGGGAGTCATTCTATTTTCTTAATGAAGCCAATGATGAAGATGGTTTGGAAATATTTTCCATAGATTTGTTGAGTTCTTCATTTAAAGTCCTCAATTCACTTACAAGATCACTAAGGGATTTGTAATCATCCTCTAGTTTTGATCATTATCTCTTATAAGATTTCATTTGTGACTTATACTTGTCACATCTCATAGTAAGAGCTTCTAGAAGTTCTTCATCTACATCATTTAAATTATCATAATCTGAATGAGAATGAGATGAAGTGTTTACTTCATTAGAAGAGTCTTCTTGAGTCATAAAGCATATGTTGGCAATCTCTTCATCCTTTTTATCATCGCTTGAGCTATCATCCCAAGTGGCCTTGAAGCTTTTTCTTTTCTTTTTATCCCCTTTCTTTTTCTGCTTTAGCTTGGGACAATCATACTTGATGTGGCCTTGCTTGCCATACTCATAACAAATGACTTCATTTGATTTCTCTCTAGGATTAGGAGTAGCTTTCTTGAAGTTTCTTCTTTCTTTTCTTCTTCTAATGAGCTCTTTAGTCCTTCTAGAGAGCATTACTAGCTCTTCTTCCTCCTTGTCACTTTCTTTTTCACTTGAACTAACCTCCACTTCCTTCTTCTTATAAGTGGACTTGAGTGCCATGTTTTCTTCTCATGTTTTTCAAAATTTTCTCCCTGGCCCCTCATTTTTTTCATCTCCTCATCTCTACTTCCTTCTTCTTAGAAGTTTATTCATCCATTGATTATCTCTCTTTATTATTAGTGGTTTATTTAATTATTTTATTTACACTTTTATTGATCATCCTTTACTGATATCTTGATAATATAAGACATAAGATACTTAGTACTTAAACTCGATCCTTTTAGGAATAATATCCATACTCGCAAGTACACCTTATTACTTCTAACCTATGCACTTATAGTTTAAGCTTTTGTTTTGTATAACACATACTCATCATCAAATTTTTGGCACTGTTGCTAGGGATCGACGGTTTTAATACTAAGGTATTATTTTTATATTACTCTAGAATTTCTTTTCTTATTTTAACCATATTTCTTTTCTCTTTGTTTTAATTGCATGACTAGGACCTATAATTAAGAGAATGAAGAAGATTTGCTTCCTCCCGATCTAGAAATCGAAGGTACCCTTAATCAAAGAAGATGAGAATAATAATCAATTCAAGAGATGGCAAATCAATGAGACCAGACTTTGAAGGACTTTGCCACACCACCTCTTTAAGGGTTGCAACCAGTTATCACTCGACCAATCGTTAATGTTATCACCTTTGAGATCAAGATGGCATTCATTCAAATGTTTACCAACAAACTTTGGTTCCATGGCCTTTCTCAGGAAGATCCCAATGCTCATATAGCTAATTTCATAGAGATATACAACATATTTAGGTAAAATGGAATATGTGCAGATGTTGTAAGACTACACCATTTCACATTCACTCTCAATGATAAACGAAAGGTGTGGGTTAATTCTTTTGAGCTCAAAAGTATCACCATTTAGGACTAGCTCACTCAAGCTTTCTTAGCTAAATATTTCCTTTCATAAAAAATGGCTAGACTAAGAAATGATATCACTACTTTTAGTAAGTTAGATAGGGAGACATTGAATAAAGCTTAGGAATTATTTAAGGATCTTCTATGAAGATGGCCTAACCATCGAATTATAGTATTGTCAATAATGCATATGTTTTACAATGGACTATTTGGGCTAATCAAAATCACCATAAATGTAATAGTTATGAGATCTTTATTAGATAAAACAATGAATGTAACCTATGAATCAATTGAAACAATGACAAACAACAACAACCAAGCTCTTGAGAGGACTTTACTAAAGAATGTAATGGAGGTTCACAACATGGATGCTTTCCAAACCTTACTAGTTTAGGCATCCAACTTTTCTAAACAATTGAGTGGTTTTACTTATAATGTTATGTCTTCTCATTTCTTAAAGGTTATTTATGATCTTTGTAGGGAAAATGACCACACAAATGTTGATTAGCAAGTAGGAAATCCTATCACCTAAGAGCAAGTGAATTAGGTGGGAAACTTTAATCGTTAACCTAATAACCCATATTCTAATACCTCTAACCCTAGAATACATAATCACTTAAACTTTTGTTAGTCAAACAAGAAAACCTTATACCCTAAATACCAAGGACCATCATTTGGTTTTCAACTAACACCACCTAACTACGAACCTTAAGAAAAGAAACTAAACTTGGAAAGTATTTTCAAGAAATTCATAACCAAAGCTAATGCTAAATTTGATCAATATGAAGAGAATATGAAAATACTTAAGGCTAAAATAAACTAAGCTAATAAAAATCACTCTTCTTCTATCCATAACCTTGAGATCCAAATGAGACAAATAACCAATGCCCTCAATTCTAGATCCCAAGATGCCATACGTAGTGATTTCAAAACTAACCTAAAAGACCAAGTGAAAGCCATCACGTTAAGGAGCTTTGACAAAGGAAGGAGAAAGAGCCAAAGGTAAATAAAGAAAAAGAACCCATTGAGGAAGACAAACCCATGGAAAAGGTCAAACCCTATATATCTCTTATTCCTTTTCCTTCAATACTTAAGTAAAACTCAGTAGACAAGAAATTTGCAAAATTCTTAGATATGCTTAAAAAGGTTCAAATCAATATATCGTTTATGGAAATGCTTGCCCGAATGATGAAGTATGCAAAATTTAATGAATAATGTGTTGTTAAAGAAAAACAAATTGGAGGAGCACGAGAAAGTTACTTTGACCAAAGAATGTAGCATTGTCCTTCTTAATAAGCTACCACCAAAAAAGGAGATCCAAGGAGATTCTTTATACCTTATGATACTGATAATGTTTTTTTTTTAAAAAAAAAAAACCTTTTTGTGACCTAAGGTCTAGCATTAATCTAATGCCTTTGTCTATTTTTCAAAAACTAGGTATGGGAGAGATGAAGCCCATCAAGATTTCTCTTCAACCAGCATGCCACTCAATTATCTATCCAAGAAAGATAGTGGATGATGTGGTCATCAAAGTAGACAAATTCATAATCCTAGTAGATTTTGTGGTTCTTGATATGGAAGTGGATAGAGAGATATATTTCCTCTTAGGGCGACCCTTCATAGTGACCGGTGGTGCATTAGTGGATGTTATAGAAGGAACACTTATATTATGAGTAGGAAATGAGGAAGTAGTTTTCGACTTGTACAAGGCTATCAAAAAGACCATGGAGGATGAACGATGCTTAAAAATTGACATTATTAAGGAATGCATCAAAAAAGTGTTCAAAAAAGAATAAGAGACATTCAATCTTGAAAAGGTAGCCATGGCAACAATAGGGGAAGAGAAAGAGGAAGACACCAAAGAGGTAAGTGTTAGTTGTACGCCCTAGGCCAATGCTTGTAATAGATATTTTCTTAATAATGTCATGATTGCATTTTTATTAAATATCTCTTTTTTTTTACCACTAAATGATAAATTCCATGAATAGTTAATTTTACCTAATGCCATCAAGTATGTGACTTGATAGTAAAACCTTTAGTGTAAAGAATTTATTCTAAATTATCCCTAGTCAGTCATTATTGTTGGGATAATAATGAAAGAAAACTAGTATATATTTTGATTGATAACTATGTTTTACTACTCATGAATATGCAATATTATGTCAAATATATAAATACATGTTTAAGAAACATTGTATTGGACTGACCTGCTATGAGAACATTACATGGATTAATAGACATAAGTGATTCTCATGTAATAGTATTAACTTAATCCTCTAATATGAAAATCACCATAGATTTCTCTATGATCAATGTCATGTTTTGATATAGTCTAACATTATCTTTAACCGAATGATTATACAGATTAATATTGGACATGGAGTAAATCATATAAAGGAATATGAGTGATTGAGAAGGAATTTGTCCCTCATATATTTTTGTGAGAAATACATCTTTGGGCCCATTGATAAGTTAGACTGAAGAGATTGCTTGACCATGTGGTTATGAATTGATAAAGGTTATCAATGTCATTTTGCATCTCTATACTTAGAGATTGAGAAAAATTTGAACTATATAAGGATGATATTATTTATGCCTCATATTCAATTAAGATCTAATGTGACAAAAGGATTATAATACTATTTGTTAAATAGGTAAGTTTGGATTACTGACCTTTACATAATTTGGGTAGTTATAATGTCTTGCGAGAGGCCACATATAACTAATAGGTCAAAAATATGTTTTGAGCCATTGTCAACATTATGTGAACCTGTAAGGTCACACACATAGAATAGGCCCAAAATGAAATTGGGTTTTTACTACTCGTTCTATTCATAATCAAGATAATTAGAGATACTATCTAAATTATTAGATATCTATTTCATTTTAAGAAGGTTAAAATGAAATAAGATGTTATCTATATCTTTTAAGACATTGAGTTGGCATAAAATGTCTTAAGGGTTAAGATATATATACACACACACATATACATGTTTTTGGGTTTTCAAAAGATTACACAGAAAGCTTTTAGAGAGAAAAAAACCTAGTGCTAGCCTACTTTGGTTTTGGAGAAGCCTATTTGTGTGGATACCTGTAGAGGGCGATGTCCTTTGGTAACACCTTGATCCAACTTCAAGCATGAGATAGGGTGTTACCAGTTCAAACCCCCTCTTAGCTTTCAAATAGATTTGTCACCTTTCATACAGATTGATAAAATTCATATCCTTATTTTTTATTTAATAAAATCATATGGATCCATAACAAGATTTTTTTGTGGAAAAGTTTTTTTTTTTCACTGTGTTTATTCTACAAATCCCAATAGTATGTCTCCTAACTGTAGAGGTATGTAATACACCTTTCTTCTCTTCTCATGTTGAGCCCTTAGACTAAGAGAAATACCTTAAGGTAACCCCACTTTTCATTTTTAAACCTTCTCAACTTGAACTCAAACCTTTACCCCCTCACCTTAGGTATGCATTCTTGGGGAAAAACAAAACCTTCCCGATTATTATCCTCAATGAGCTCACCCACTATAAGAGGGAAAACTATTAAGGTATTAAGAAATAGGATTAGAGACTTAGCATGGACCATAACAAATATTATAGGGATTAGTCCTACACTCTGCATGCATAAAATTTTAATGGAGGACAATCACAAACACACCATAGAACACTAATAAAGGCTTAATCTTAATATGAAGGAGGTAGTTAGGAAAAAAATGGTGAAATTGCAAGATATGGGAATCATTTCTCTCACTTAGAGCATATACATGATTAAGAGTCTTGTGATAGGTGCCAAAGAATAGGTAATATTTCAAAAAGGGACTAGATGCCTTTGAACTCCATGATTGAAGTAGACCTTTTTAACATTTGAGGAATCAACTTTATAGGACCCTTTCCAAAGTAATTTGGGAACCAATATATCTTAATAATGATTAATTAAATCTCCAAGTGGGTTAAAGCCATAGTTATCCCCATCAGTGATGCCAAAGTGGTGATCCAGTTCTTAAAGAAACATATCATTACAACTTTTGGTAGCTAAGTGTAATTGTTAGTGGTGAAGATTCACAATTTTAGAATTGGTAATTTGAATCCCTACTAAAGAAATATAGGGTAACTTAAAAAATTATAATGCCTTACCATCCATAAACGAGTGGCCAAGTAGAGGTATCAAATAGGGCAATCAAGCACATTTTAGAGAATATGGTAAACTCTTCAAGGAAAGATTAGTCATTGCAGCTTCTTGATGCAGTTTGGGCATATATTACTACTTATGAGATGTTGGTTTGTACCACTCCCTGTCATTTGGTGTTTAGGAAAACTTGTCACTTGCTGTTAGAATTGGAGTGTTTATGCTTATTAGGTAATAAAATTTCTAAACTTTGACCTAAATCTTATAGGTGAAAAGAGGAAACTTCAACTTATGAACTTGAACCCATACGCCTTTAAGCTTATGAAAATAATCAAATCTAAAAGGAAAATACAAAACAATGGTATGATAGTCACATTTGAAGAAAGATGTCAAGGAAGGACAAAAGGTGTTACTCTTTAACTCAAAATTGTGTTTCTTTCTAGGTAAATTCAAGTATAGATGGTCGATACCATTTGTCATAATCAAAGACTATCCTCATGATGCCATTGAGATCACAAACTCTAAAGGTGAACTCTTCAAAGTTAATGGACATCATTTAAAGCTATATTATGTAGAGGAGACTAAACAAAAAGGGAAGAGTATCTATCTCCCACATGCATCCATATAGAAGCCAAATACAAAGGTCAAGCTAAAGACTTTAAACTAACATGTTATTAGGGAAATTCCCTATATTTTATCTTTATTTCCTTTTATGTGTTCCATTTTCTCTTTCCTCTATTTTTCTTTTAATATCCTCCATTATTTTGTAGGAATTTGGCTCTAGGAATTTGATATGAAAAGCTTCAAAATAAGTTTGGGGAAGTACTCTTTCATGCTTTTGTCACTTTTCCTATTGATTATTATGCTATTAAGTTGTGTCTTTTGTGTTTGTCATGAATTTGGCATTTTTTTCTTGTATTTTTGGTGTCATTCCTTATGTTAAAAAAGGTTAAGATGAGTTTATGCATTAGTTATGTCCCCTACGCCAATGCTTGTAATGGATATTTTTTTTAATAATGTCATGGTTGCAATTTTATTAAATCTCTTTTCTATTTTATTTACAGCTAAATTATAAATTTCATGAATAATTAATTCTACCTAATGCCATCAAGTATGTGACTTGATACTAAAACAATTAGGCGTAAAGAATTATATTCTAAATTGTCCCTAATCAAATATTATTATTGGGATAATAATGAAAAAAGACTAGTATGTGTTTGATTGATGACTATGTTTTATTAGTCATGGATATGCAATATTAAGTGAAACATATAGATACATGTTTAACAAATATTGTATTGGACAGACACGCTATAAGAACACTATATATATTAATAGTTATAAGTGATTCTCATACAATCGTATTAAATTAATCCTTTGATTTAAAAATCACCATAGTTTCCAATATGATGAACTTCATGTTTTTTATATAGTCCAACATTATCTTTAATTAGATGATCATACGAATTATTATTGGACATGGAATAAATCATATAAAGGAATACGTATGATTGAGAAGGACTTTGTCCCATATATATTTATGAGAAATATATCTTTAGGCCCTCAATAAGATAGACAAAAGAGATTGCATGGCCATGCGGTAATGAATTGATAAAAGCCATCAATATTATTTTATATCAGTTGACTGAGAGATTGAGAAAGAATTGAACTATATAAGAATGACATGATCCAAGCCTTATGTTCAATTTAAATATAATGCAATAAAAGGATTATAATACTAATTATGAAATAGGTGAGATCGGATTATTGACCTTCACATAGTTTGTATAGTCATAATGTCTTGCTAAAGGCTTCTTATGACTTATGGGTTGAAATAGGTTTTAGGGCACTACCAATATTATGTGAACTTACAGAGTCACACCTATATAATAGAGTAAAAAAGAAATTAGGTTTTTACTACTCTTTCCTTTTATAATTAAGATAATTAGAGATATTATCTAAATTATTAGATATCTATTTCTTTTTTAAAAGGTTAAAACAAAATAGGACATTATATGTATTTTTAAGATATGGAGTTGTCATAAAATATCTTAATGGTTCAAATATATATGCATACACAATTTTTAGGGTCTTCTATTTGAAAAAGTGTATTAACATTTTTCCTCATAAAACACAAAAATGTATTAGAGAGAGAAAAATCCTAATGTTAGGACATAACTCATTTTTTGAAGAAAACATATTTGTGTGGATACTTAGAAAGGGTGATCATCCTTTGGTGAAGCCTTTATCAAACTTGAAGCTCAAGGTAGAGTGTTATTGGTTTAAACCCCTTCGGTCTTCCAACAGATCTGTTACTTTTCACACGGATTGGTAAGATTCACTTCTTTTCCTTTTGATTTAATTGAATCACATGGATCCTTAGTCGGATTCTTTATAAAAAGTTTTGTTTTTTTATTGCATTTGTTTTACGAATCCCAATAGCGATATCAGAGCCACTTATGAATTTGGTTAAATTGAATTTGATATTATTTTGTGTATAAATGTTATATATGTGAACATGGATGTGATTGTTTGAAAATCATTTTTAGAGATTTGTTGTGAAATGACTAAGTTAATAGGTGATTTGATTAATCTATATGAAAATAGAAATAATAAATTAGTTAGATTAATGTGTTTTAGGGTTTAATATGATTAAATGAATTTGACAATGTTGACTTAACTAACGTGATTGCTATTTCTTGTGACATGTTATTAGTTCAATTAATAGTTTTTATCTTATTAATCATAGCGGATTGATTAAATGTCAATCGATGATATATGTTTCAAACAGATTCATTGAAGTTATAAGGTTTGTTTAAGTGTTAAATGCAAAGTAATCTGTCTTGAACATTAACAAATTCCATAAATTTGTTTAAATGTTATGTTGTGATTAATTAGTTATGTTATGAACATATTAGTTAATCGTTTTAGTTAATCTTATTAATTAAACCTAATGGAATTTAGGCAGCAACCCTCACAAAATGAATAAGGTAAATTATTTACCTTTTGATGGCACTGACACCCAAACCCCTAGTCACTGGCCGACCAAAGGGATTGATGTGCTGCCTTCGGACCGCTACTAGGGGCATTGCCCCTAGGACCCTGTAAGAGGAGTTAACCCTTGACAACAAATAGTTTTATCACATAAATTAGTAATTTCCTTAACATAATCTATTTATCATGTGTGGATGTTTTATTTATGTGTTATGCATGGTGATGGCATGGCCTTTTAGACAAATGTGATTGGCTTTTCAATTTCTCTATTTTTGAAGGGTTGTAATTTTAAATATAGCTTGTGTGTCATTTATTTTATTAGTAGTAATAGAATAATATTGATTACTATTTTGTAAATTACAACTTGTAATAGAGATTCTCATGGCACAAGATAATGTTTTTCAATACATAAGGTGGAGACCATTGATGGCAACATGGACAAATCTATGGACATAAAGATTTACCCATAGGCTTGACCTTATAATCTTTATATTGGCTTATACATATCAATTTAGATTAAGGGTCATGTTATGACACATTTATTTTTCTTAAAATTATTATGTATGAATGTTTATGATCCATTGCATGTGATGTATGTGATGCAACATAAAATATATATTGGGTTCAAACTAGTAAAATCCCTCAATGAGATTAAGTCATAAAATGCCCACCATGATTCAAACACTTGTAAAGACTTAGATTCCTAAATATAGGTTTTGCCAAAGCAAAGTATATTGGGCCATCTTAGTAAGACAAGATGGATAATGGTGATACCCATAAGTTTGAAATGGTTAAACTTAACTTGGTTACCAAAATGATTTTGAACCTAGGTAATTAGATGGGATAAGCCAGGACATATGATGTCAATATCCCATAGTTATCCAAGAGTTACATAAGACGTAATTAACAAAGTGCTACCAACCTAAATAACCAAATTTTAAGTGATAAGCCAAAGCTTACTTAGAATTAGGTGAAATATGGATCTTGGCCCATTAAGTATTTCAATTGTTAAAAAAAAAAATTCCAATTTAAGGGTTAATGAAATGATAAATTTAGTGGGAGTTTGTACTTAATAAAATGCTAAGTGCACTTTATATATCTTTGTTGTAGATTAAGGCTTTAAACAACACTTTTAATTTGTCATTACGATTGATCCTTTAGAAGGATAAATTCAATGACACTAATTTCCTAGACTGGTATAGAAACTTGAGAATTATTTTCAAGTAAGAAAGGAAGGAATATGTCCTAGATCAACATATCCCTACATAGCCTATGGCTAATGCTCTTGGAGTCCAAAGGAATGCTTACACTAAGCATCTTAATGACTTAGTAGATGTCACTTGCCTTATGCTTGTCAACATGGAATAAAAGCTTTGAAAGCAAATGATGGAATGAAGGCTTATACTATAGAGGGTCATCTTAAGGAAATGTTCTAAGAGAAGGCTCTAATTGAAAGGTTCAATACCATTAAGGCTCTATTCTCACTCAAGTTAGTAGTTGGTAGCTCTATTAGTCCTCATGTTCTAAAGATGAAGAGTCAACTTGATCATTTGCAAAAAGTTAGTCTTAACATTAGGCAAGAGTTGGTTGCTGACATCATTCTCCAATACTTGCCTAATACATATGATGCATTCATTATGTACTGTAACATACATAATATGGATAAAATTATTTATGAATTGCATGCGATGCTCAAAACTACTAAACTGAACATTAACAATAACACCAAAGAGATTATGATGGTCAATAAAGGGAAGGGTATAAAAATGAAGGAAAAGGGATAGAAAAAGGCTATAAAGGACTTGAAAAAGCCCAAACCCAAACATCCAAAGGTGGTAACATGCCATTTTTTAAATGAGCCAGGTTATTGTAAGAGAAATTGGAAGCTCTATCTAGACTATTTGAAAATGAAAAGAAATTCGGGTTACTACTCCAAGTATAAATATTATTGAGGTTAATTTATCTACTTTTGAATCCATTTCATGGGTATTAAATACTAGATGTGGATCTCACATTTGCAACAATGTGCAACGTTTAAAAAGGAGTAGATATTTGGCTAAGGGCAAGGTGAACCTACAAGTTGTGAATGGAGCAAGAGTTATTACGTTAGTGATAAGAAATTATGAGTTAGCTTTGCCTAGTGGACTTGTCTTAACATTAAATAACTATTATTATGTCCCTACTTTGAGTAGCAACATTATTTATGTTTCTTATTTGGATAAGGAAGGTTTTGAATATTTTATTAAGAATAATAAGTGTTCCATTTCTTTTGATGACATGCTTTATAGTTATGTTCATCTATAAAACGGTCTCAATGTCTTCAATCTTGAAAATAGAAATGTTAAGTGCATCAATGATATTAATACCAAGAAGCATAAATCAAATGACTCAAATTCTGATTATCTTTGGCACTGTCATTTGGGCCAAAAAAAATAAGAAACGCATATCAAAGTTCCAATAACATGGACTTTGAATTCATTTGATTCTAAATCATTTGAAACATATGAATCTTGTTCATTCAGCAAAATGAAGAAGGCCCCTTTGACAGGGCATAGTGAAAGGGCTAATGACTTATTGGACCTAATACATACCAATTTACATGGACCACTAAGTTCAATTGCTAGAGGAGGTTTCCAATACTTCATTACTTTCACAAATGGTTATAGTCGGTATGGCTTTACCTTATGAAACATAAGTTCGAATCTTGTGAAATGTTCAAAATTTTGAAAAATGAATTACAAAACTAACTTGGTAAAAATATTAAAGCAATTCAATCAGATAGAGGTGGTGAATATTTAACCAAAGAATTTACTAATCATTTTAGAGTTTGTGGGATAGTCTCATAACTAACTCCACCAGGAACATCGCAGTAGAATGATGTGTATCCGAATGGAGAAATCAAACCTTATTAGATATGATTCAATCTATGATGAGTTAGACAAACCTTTCTATCTCTTTTTTTGGGGTATGCTTTGGAAGTGTTTTGTTCATACTTAATAGAGTTTCATCCAATGATGTAGAAAAGACACCATGTGAGACATGGACTGGGAAATTTCCTAGTTTGTCTTTTCTAAAGATTTAGGGTTGTGATACTTATTTTAGATAAATGCTCTTTTGTGGAGATCCAAAAGAATATAAACGATATTACTTCTATAATATTTATGAGAATAAAGAGTTTATTGCTCGAAATGGTGTCTTTTTTAAAAGATAGCTCATTTAAGAAATTAATGGGAGTAAAGTTCAATTTGAAGAAATTTAAGAACCATAAAATAATGTTGAATCACCTATGGAATATCAACAGTATTCATAAGCAGTTGTTAAACCTGTACACGTAACATAAGCTCTAAGAAGGTCTATAAGAACATGTCAGATACCTAAGAGATATGAATTTCTCTTAACTAACAACAAATAAGTGATGCTTATAGACTAAAGTGAGCCCACATCCTATTAAGAGACTGTGGATAGTCCAAACTCTGAGAAATGGCTAAAAGCCATGAAGTCTGAAATGGAATCCATGTAATATAATAAAGTATGGACATTGATTGATTCGATTGATGGTTTAAAAACTATTGGGTGCAAATGGGTTTTCAAAAAGAAAATAAACGTAGATGGCAATATGTATATCTATAAAACAAGGCTGGATGTAAAAGGTTATAAGCAAACCATGGTATAGACTATGATGAAACCTTTTCAGCAGTTGTTATGCTTAAATCCATTTAGATTCTCCTTACCATAATAGCATACTATTATTATGTGATATATCAAATGGATGTGAAAACAACATTTCTTGATGGAAATCTTCTTGAGGATGTGTAATGACACAATTAAAAGGTTTTGTTAATCTTGAGAATTTTGAAAAGGTTTGCAAGCTTCAAAGGTCCATTTATGAATTGAAGCAAGGTTCTTGGAGTTGGAACCTTCATTTTGATCAAGTAGTCAAAGAGTTTGGTTTCATAAAAAAAATGAAGATAAGCCTTATGTTTACAAGAAAGTTAGTAAGATAGCAGTAGTTTTCTTTGTGCTATATGTTTATGACATTTTGCTTATTAGAAATGATATCCCTACTCTATAAAATGTTAAATTGTGGTTAGGAATTGTTTTTCAATGAAAGACTTGCATGAAGCCACCTATATCTTAGGCATTAAGATCTATAATGATAGATCAAAAAGGCTTATTGGCCTAAGTCCACAAACACAAGATAAGCGAGAACACATGAGTAAGATTCCATATGCTTTTGCTATTAGAACTATCATGTATGCCATGTTATGTACTTAACCTAATGTCTCATATGCACTAAATACAACGAGTAGGTACTAGTTAGATTTAAGAGAAAGTCACTAGACATTTATTAAGAATATCCTTAAGTACATAGAACTAAGGATGCATTCTTAATATATGGAGGATAAGAAGACGAGCTAGTTGTAAGTGGTTGCACAGAAGCTAGCTTACAGTTTAACAATGATGACTTTTGATTGTAATCAGGTTATGTGTTTTCTTATAATGGAGGTACAGTGAGCTGAAAAAGTTTAAAGCAAGACACCTCGATGGATTCCATAATAGAAGCTGAGTATATAGTAGGAAACTGTTTGGATTAAGAAATTTATCACTGGACTGGTAGTTGTTCTTAGCATTTCTAATCCAATGGATTTATATTATGATAATAATGGAGCCATAGCACGGGCTAAGGAACTGAGATCACATTAGTGATCTAAACACATACTCAGGCATTTTCATCACATTTGAGAGATTGTTGAGAAGGGAGATGTGAATATATGGAAAATGCCAACCAATGACAACATTGTTGATCCATTCACCAAACCACTATCACAACCAAAGCACGAGAGTCATGCTAGATCAATGGGTATTATATACAGTTTTGGTTGGGCCTAGTGTAAGTGGAAGACTATTAGTCATGTGTCCTAAGCCAATGCTTGCAACAAATATTTTTTAATAATGTCATGATTGCAATTTTATTAAATATCTCTTTTATATTTTATTTATAGCTAAATTATAAATTCCATAAATAGCTAATTTTACCTGATGCCATAAAGTATGTGACTTGAAAGTAAAACCTTTAGGTGTAAAGAATTATATTCTAAATTGTCCCTAGTTAGTCATTATTTTTGGGATAATAATGAAT
>CATIWR010646947.1:0-21192 GCA_949677035.1 Omphalea diandra | reverse complement strand
TACTCATCTCTTAGGTAATTTTCAATATTTCTCCCTCTTCTGTAGTGTTTTACTTTGTAATCTTTTTCTTTGTGAAATATAACTTTGGTAGTGTCTGAGGACGTAGACATAATTGGTCGAATCTCGTTAAATTTTGGTGTTCTTATTTTGTCTTTATTTTTCAATAACTATTTTGTAGGGTATAGTTGTAGTCATATATTGTACTGTTAAATTACTATTAGGGTGATTCTATCTAAGGAGATTAGGTTTTAAGTGGGACCGCTTGTGACCCCTCCAATCTTTCTTGGGAATCAACTATAGTGTAGTTTTACAGTACAATCTTTCACCCTCTATTCACCTATAAATTTATTAAGTGAATTTGGTCCATTTTTTCCTCTTTTGCTATCCCTATCCCATAGGTACAACGTTTGAATCAATAGAGAATCTTTTCTTCTATATATGTATGAATCAATATTATTACATTCCAATTCCTTCCCGACACCTCCCAAGGAAAATCTTGAATTGGATCCAAAATTGACGAGTTAGTATGAGCTTATCCATGTGGTTATGCACTATTAGAATAGGAATCCATTTTCTAAAAGATCTTGGCTTTCGTGCTTTGGTGGGTCTCTGAGATCCTTTCGATGACCTATGTTATGTTGAAGGGATATCTATATGATCCGATCGATTGTGTAAAGCACGCGGTAGCAACGGAACCGGGGAAAGTATACAGAAAAGACAGTTATGTGGTTACAGTTTAATTTGACCTTCCATATCAGAAAAGATTTTCTTGGGCTAATTGTATTTCGCTTTGAAGGCTATTGGAGAATTTTGTAATCGAAATGGAGAGCTCTTTAAAATTATCCACACTTACCACTTCGACAGTTTCATCACAACCTATCTGGGCGAGAACTGTCGTGATAAATTCAAAATTGGAGGTGAAAATCTTTGATGGCACAGGCCATTTCGGTATATGGCAAAGTAAGGTTCTAGACACTTTTTTTCAGCAAGGTCTAGATATTGTCATTGAAGATGAAAAATCAAATGATGTTGAGGAGAAAGATTGGAAGACGCAATCGATTGGCATGTGGTACAATTCGATCATATCTTTTTAAAGAGCAGAGGTATGTATTCTCGAAAGAAACCTCTATAAGTAATTTATAGAAGGCACTAGAAGAAAAATTTCTGAAGAAAAGCAGTCATAATAAGCTTCACATGAAGAAAAGGTTATTTCGCTTCACTTATGTACAGGGTACCACAATGAATGATCACGTTACCAGATTTAATCAGTTGGTTACTGATCTGGTGAATTTAGATGAGACTTTAAAGATGAGGATCTAGCTCTGATATTGTTGGGATCACTTCCCGAGGAGTTTGCATTTTTTGAAACTACTCTGCTTCACGGGAAGGCTGATGTATCTCTTAAAGAAGTATGTGCTACCTTATACAATTACGAACTAAAGAAGAAGGACAAGAAGGTTAGTTCTAGCAGAGATGCAGTAATCAGAGATCGTTTGCAGAATCTAAGTAAGAGAAAGAATGGGAGATCCAAGTCAAGGCCCAAGTTGAGCAAAGATAAGTGTGTCTTTTGTCGAGAAAAGGGACACTGGAAGAAGGATTGTCCAAAACTGAGAAATAAAGGCAATCCCGATAAAGGAAAAGCTATAACAGAATTAAGTATTGCTGAGATTAATGATGCAGTGTCAGATTACTCACTTGCTATATCATCAAATGGTTCTTATGATGTATGGCTACTAGATTCAACATATAGCTATCATATGTGTCCCAATAAGGAATGGTTCTTTGATTTTAAAGAACTTAAAAATGGTGGAGTTATCTGCACATTAAATAATATCCCTTTGACAACATATGAGATTAGTTTGATTCGCCTAAGAAATGCGGATAAATCAATCATCACCTTAACGGATGTTTATTATGTACCAGAATCAAGCAAAAATCTCATCTCTATCGGGATCCTAGACTCAAAAGGGTTCGAGGTGAAAGTGAAAAATGGAGTGATGAAGATTATCTCTGATGCACGTGTGATATTGAAGGGAATTCGAAAGAACACCAATCTGTACCACTATCTGGGTAGTACAGTTACAGGGACAGTAGCAGCAACAATAACTTCTATAGATGATCAAGAGTCAGAAGCAACCAAGCTATGACATAGCGCTTGGGGCATGCTGGAGAAAAATCTTTGAATTTGCTTGCTAAGCAAGGATTATTGGAAGAAGTGCAAACTTGCAAATTGGACTTTTGTGAGCATTGCATCAAAGGGAAGCAGGTAAGGGTCAAATTTGGGACAACAATCCATAATACTGAAAGTATCTTATATTATGTTCACTCTGATGTTTAGGGTCCATCTAAAACTAGTTCTTTGGGAGGGAAACACTATTATGTGACTTTGTTGATGATTTTTCTCGAAGAGTATGGGTGTACACAATGAAGATAAAGGATGAAGTGTTAGGAGTTTTCCTGAAATGGAAAAAGATGGCGGAAACTCAAACAGGCAAAAGGATTGAACGTCTCCGAACAGACAATGGTGGAGAATATAGAAGCAATCCATTTGAGAAAATTTATGAAAATGAAGGCATTGTCAGACATTTCGCTGTCAGATCTACACCACAACAAAATGGTATGACAAAATGCATGAATCGAATATTACTGGAGAAAGTTCGATGTATGTTATCTAATGCTGAGTTGGGTAAAGAATTTTGGGCTGAGGTTGTAACATATGTGTGCCACCTCATCAATCGCCTACCATTTACTGCTATTGATGGAAAGACATCATTAGAGAAATGGTTTGGAAAGCCTACTACAGATAATGATTCCTTACATGTATTTGGTTCCACTGCATACTACCATGTTAAGAAGTCAAAGTTGGATCCAAGAGCAAAGAAAGCATTATTCATGGGGATCACCTCTGGCATAAAAGGTCATCGTCTATGGTGTCCAGAGACAAAGAAAATATTTTTTAGCAGGGATGTCACCTTTGATGAATCTACCATGTTGAAAAAGGTGGATGTTGAGTAGTTAGATGATACTCCCAAGCAGGTGGAGTTTGAGAGAATTGTAATCCCAGCAGATGAAAAAGGTGTTGAGACCCATCCTACAGTAGAAGGAGATTCTCAAGAAGAAGAAGTTCAAGGACTTCCTCAATAACTTAAACCAAATACATCTAGGAGGCCAGAGAGGGTGCATAGAATGTCTAGCCGCTTTGCTGATATGGTGACTTATAAGAAGACGACAGGATTGTCTGGTCATTATGTTGATATAGTGTCTCATGCATCTCCAATTTTAGCTGATGACATTCCTACCACTTTTACTGAAGCAGTCCAAAGTTTAGAAGAAGAAAAGTGGAGGATTGCTATGTATGAAGAAATACAATCGTTTCATAAGATTCAGACTTGGGAACTTGTTAGTCTCCTAAAGGGAAAGAAAACAATTGGTAAAGTTTGATGTTGAATTTGAAGACATTATCAAATGTTGTTTAAAGAGAGATTAAAGATGTTGAAATTCGCCAAGGTGGAGATTTATTGATTATGATGACTCATTTTCGATATCCCACATTGGAGAAATAACAAAAGGAATGAAAGTTTTTTTTATTATAAATAAAGTCATATCTCACATCGGAGAAATAAAAAAGGGAATGAAAGTTTTTTTGTTATAAATAAAGTCATATCCCACATCGGAGAAATAACAAAAGGAATGAAGGTTTTTTTTATTATAAATAGAGCCTTAATTTCTTTAGTTTAATCATCCCAAAATTGTCTACTCATCTCTTAGGCAATTTTCAATATTTCTCTCTCTTTTGTAGTGTTTCACTTTGTAATTTTTTTTTTAGTGAAATATAATTTTTGTAGTGTTCGAGGACGTAGGCATAATTAGCCGAATTTCGTTAAATTCTGGTATTCTTATTTTGTCTTTATTTTTCAATAGCTATTTTGTAGGGTATAGTTGTAGTGATATATTGTGCTGTTAAATTACTAGGGTGATTTTGTCTAAAGAAATTGAGTTTTAAGTGGGACCGCTTGTGACCCCTCCAATCTTTTTTAGAAATCAACTATAGTGTAGTTTTACAATACAATCTTTCACTTTCTATTCACCTATAAATTTATTAGGTGAATTTGGTTTGATTCCATCGGAAACTCAAGATGAAGTTTTCAGAGCTTACTTTCTGCTTTCCATTCGTATCGTCTGGTGGAGGTGGGGAAAGCGGCAACAGGGAGGAGAAGGGTGGAAATTAGTGAGGCATTATAATCAATAATAAAAAAAAGAAATTTAGATTGAAATATTTGGTAAGTAATTAGTAAGGTGAATTATGATAATTTTCATAATAATTACTATAATTCTTTGACCAATATGCCTAACAGAAATTTATACTTAAAAAAAATTAAAAAAAAAAAGAATATGGTAGTTTAATAACTACCACATTATTGTAATACTCCAGGTGCAAATTTGGTTCGGGCAGAAGAAGCTCTCTATCTGATCTTATATGGATAAAATCGAGCACGAAATTACTGATGGGTATGAACTATTTTTTATTTGTAAACATTATAGATATATTTTTATTTTTCAAAATTTTCAAATCATTTTAATGACATTTTTCAAATTTTCTTATTTGAATGAATTGATAAAATCGACTGATTCAAAAATCATGCAGCTGAATGATTCACAGTTTTAAAAGCATTAATTTTTGAAACTTCTTGAGTACCATATTGCTGTTGCAGCTTGGTTAATGAAAGTTTTCATTTATTGTGAAAAAGATAAAAGAAAAATAAAAACTATCACAGTCAAAACTAAAAAATGTTTTAATATAAATATGTTAAAAGACTGGTAGATACCTACCAATAAAACAAAGATTTAGTGAACAAAGTGTCATAAACCATTCGTCTGGGCATCATTTTAAATTTTAATCATTAGATTTATTATTTTAACATTAACTATTTATAACTATAATCAGTTATCTTTATTAATAATTAGTATTTATCTATAAAAATATTTATTATATTTTATCTTTATCATTTATAATTAAATGCATTTAAGTTTTCTTATCTTTAATGTCTTAATTTGCTAATCATTATAGTTAATAATAAATAAATTTTGTAAAAATAGTAGATTTATTTTTACAAAGAATAAACTTTTATGAATTTAATTTGAGTCAAATCAAATTAAATATTCTTTTACTAAATTTAATCTTTTTTTTAAACTAATTTATCAAAAATTGAAAAATAAAACATATTAAAATAATTATATTATTTAAAATTAATCTCATGCTAAATAAAATTTTTACATCTTTTTATTTTTATCATTTTTTTACTAATAATTACTTTTTTGAAATATATATTAATTTAGTTATTTATATTTAGGATATAAATAATTTTATTTTGTTGATTAGAATATAAAATATAGATAAATTGCAAAGTGGTGTGGATAATGTGATGTTGCGTTCGTGATGTTCCATACTCTAGTTTTGGATCTCACATCACTAACGTACTATGTGTGTGTAGCATAAATACCACTCCGCGCTTAACAAAATCATTTTGTTAAGTGACCTGTGATATCCATGTGTTGTGTGTGTTGCGTTATGTTAATTTATATGTGAAAAAAAAATAAAATTGCAAAGTGGCATGGACAATGTAGTGTTGTGCTTGTTGTATTCAATACTCTAGTCTTGAACCTCAAATTGCTAATGTACCATGCGTATAACACATATACCATTCTATGCTTAACAAAATTACAGTGATTTTGTTAAGTGGCGCATAATATTCTTGTGTTGTGCGCGCGCATTGCGTTGTGTTAATTTATATATAAAAAAATGAATATAGATATAATTTTTTTACTTAATTAAGTCACTCTAAATATGTTATACATGTGGTGATAAAAATTTAAAAATTTTAAGCTAATTTATAAGTAAATCATCAATTTTTTATTTTAAGAAAAATTTATAATTTTAATTTTGGCTCATTTCAATCTAATTTTAATTAAAAATAAAATTGATTTAAAATTTATCAATAATTAAATTATTTTTAATAATGTGAAGTTTTAAACATAAAAGATTTTACCATTTAAAGTCATTTTTTTTAGTTGTATATCAATATGGAATTGGATTTAAAAGAATATATAAGTTATTATTATCCATGAATCTATTGTAAGTTAAAATAATGTGAAGCTTTATTAACAATAAATAAAATATGAAATGAGTATATTTAGACAAATATAAATTATAATATTATTTAAGTTGTGTTTATAACTATTTTAATTACGATAATAATTTTAATAACAATAAATAGAGAAAAATTTTTAAAATCTAAACTCTATAATATTAAAAATAAAAATTTATAATCTTCTCTTCAAGTATAAAATCTAATAGTTTGAATTAAAATGCTTTGAATGTAAAAAACTAAAAATGAAATTACATCAATGCTCTAAAGGTGAAATTTTCATCCTAATGTATTATAATTTAGTCTAATAAATAAATTAATAATAAATTAATATATTTTATTTGTTAGTAAAATAATGTTAATCTATTATAAATTTAGTAATTGATATTAAAAATGAATGAGTATAATTTATATAAAACAAGTCAGATTCTAATTTATGATAATAAAAAAGATAAATCATTGTAATTCATATAGATATAATAAATTATCATATTAATTATTATAATTTCAAAATCAAATAAATTAATAATAATTGACTTAATTATATCAAATATAATGAAACTGTTATCTTAAACTTTTCATAATTCATAAATTGCATCTAATTAAATTTATATATATATATATATATATATAAAAGAGAATTTTTTATATCATAAATATAGTAATTATAATGATAATCACATAACAAAATAGATGTAGAAATATATACGCACAAGATCTTGTGTAACTTTATTTTTATATTAATTTTATATATCATTTATTGTGAAAATCCTTAAAAAAATTAATTATGATTTACAATAAAATTCAATAAAAATTTTATTTGTTATATCAAAATTTCAATATATATATATGAAATTTATAGTAATTTATAAATGCAAAATATAAATAATTTTTAATTAATAGTCATTAATATAATATTTAGCTAGGTAGAGAATAATATTCCTACACTTTAATTAAAATAGTTAGATTGAATAATTTAATAAAAAGGTAAAACTCTTTTATCGATAATAGATTATATGATTCTAAAAAATTTTAGATGATAATAAAATTTTAATAAAATAAAAATATTTTATTTAAAATGAGATTAATTTTAAATAATATAATTATTTTTAAATAATTTATTATTAAATTTTTAATAAGTTATTTTTTACAAAAATATATTGAGTTTAGTCAAAACTAAAATATTTGTTTTAGTTTGGTTCAATTAAATAAATTCATAAAATTTACGAGAATATACAAATTTGATCTTTTTAATAAATAAATCTAATAATAATATCAAAAAAGAGAATTTTTTTTTTTAACAAATTCATTGATTATTAATACAATTATTAGTAAATTAAGACATCAAAAGATAAGAACAACTTAAATATTATAAAGATAAAATATAAAAAATATTTTATGTTTATCAATCAGATAATTAATGGTTAAATTGTCCAGTATACGGTGATAAAATAGGAATAGGAAAGATATTGTTAATTATTTTCCCAGTCGCGTCTAAGGCACTAAAGATTGGCGCAGTCAAGCGGACCACTGGATTCATTGTTGGACATAGTTAGAATTGCCTGCTATATTTTACATTACCATCCCAACCCTGCACTCCTGCATGCTGTGAACATAAGTTGGACTGCTCGCTATATTTTACATTACCATCCCAACCCCGCACTACTACATGCTGTCGCCAGCTTGGTTTCCCAAACAATAACAACAGTTCAAAATTCCATATTTTATCAAGAAAAAAATTGCATAATATTTTTTATACAATAAAACTGTTGAGACCCTGTGCAAAATCATCTTTGTTTCATGTAAGCACGGAACAGGGTCATACAATTAATACACATTACCTAGCATCCATATTACACTAGTCAATTATTGTCATCTGCAAAATAACCAAAAGAGAACCAATGGATTCAAAAATAAAGGAAAAAGGCAGTATTTCTCAACCATGTAATAACAATCGCAAGTGGAAATCAGAAATAGTCCAAGGCAATATGAAACACATCAAACAGCTTTCTATTCTTCAGCACGTTCAAGAATGTTATCACCAGGTAATAATTGCAAAGCGTAGTTTTGTCACCATGTCTGACAACTAGAAGTGCAATATCTATATAAGTTATAACAGTCATTCTTTTTGATACTAAAGCAGAATACAGTCGCATAATTGTCCAATCCATAGTTGGGGAATATCAATGCACAATAGTTATTCGCCAACATTTGGAAATTGTTTAGAAGAAAAATCTCTCTGAAACTAACTTCTGGATTTAAATGGAAATGCAAAGTTGCCTTTGTATAATCTTGTAAACAAATGGAAAGCCAAAACAACAAATAGTATAGTAGTACTACCCTGATCTGGGAATAAAAATAAAATTGAAGTAAAATGATCTAAACACAGGATACCGTACTTTAACAAAAGATCTCTAGATAAGTAACAAAACATCTTCAGAGGTGAGGCAAAGTCTAACTAAATCCTTATCCTCCCTGTATACAGAGTAGGATGCAGTAACTGCCATGCTGCATTGCCACCCATGGCATCAATCAATTCCTTTCCAAACCAATGAAATAGACTCTACAGATGCATTCACCTACTTTTCCTTCCATGGGTATAAATAATGAGAGAAGCTTCTCCTTAAACTTTCAACAAACATCAAACATGAAGAATGAACGATCCATGCTATAGAGTTCTAGCAGTGCTTTTGTCAGGTGTAGTAAGGCCTACCTTCTAGGAAGTCACCGCCAAGCAACTAAGGCAATTTTGTAGACCAAAAACTGATAATTCAATGATGTGAAGTACTTAGAAAATCCTTAATGCCATATTGCACGATGATTTTTCCAGGATAAGAGCACCTTGAAAGCCAAAACATTTTCCTAGCTTAAACAGACAGCCCATTTTCAATTACCCTGCACAGATAATTTATGCCTGTCCATTACATAGGCCCAGAAACGTATCCCACAATCTAGAAAACCTTATTTTTCTGTCCAGATTCTTCAGAAGTTGAAATTGTAGATCATAAACACTAACCATGAGTTCACCTCCTTAAGTTAAATGTGGGTAGTTTCTTCACAGGAAGTTACAGAGTTGCAGACTTGCAGTTATATGCAGCCACTTTGTATTTAAGATGGAGATTGAGAAGGATAAGCAAAGTGTTATTCTCTTCCTGATTAGTTTGTTTAGAGATTGAAGGATTCTCTCATCCAATGAGCCCTTATTATTTTTTTTTTTCAAGAGATTGAAGAGTTCTATCTTAAATGAGCCCTTATTATCCTAAATCTTCTATATAGTTCCAAGTCCCATAACAAGATTCAAATACTGGAACAGGTAATATGGCCTTTTAGTTGGTACCAACAGGAACAGGCTTTCTGTATATATGAGGATTCACAGAGGTACAAGTAGGCCTTATCTTTTGGTCTGACAGATTTTTTTTTTTTTTTTTTGTGTTGGGGGTGGGGGCCCTAGCTAACTCAAATACATTCAACATTAAAAAAATAAATATATAAAGAGAAGAATTAACACCCATTACTCTCTGTTACAGCCAAACACCCATCACTCTATTACAGCCAACATCAAAATCAACAGCCCCACAGCACCTAAGAATTGATAGTGGCATCGAGTTCAAAAGTCAGCATAGCAATACACTCAGACCACTCAAAGTGAAATAAACAGTCTAAATACAACCATCAAATATTAGATTATTTAAATAAACAAATTCAACATTGCAACGGGACCAATGTCTATATATATATATTACAAGTGCTTAACCATTTACCACAAACACATGTATAAAGTAGGAAAAAGCATGGAAAAAAAAAAGTGAGCATCATAAATTGTAATGCTTACTCTGGAATTAGATCAAAAAGGTAAGAATTCCCAATTTTCTTCTGACAAGTCTAGAAAATCAACACCACCATCTTCAAACATTATCTGCAATGACAATGTACTTAGATTGGTCATGATGGCCATTCACATCATAGGAACAGAGAACAAACTATTCTTACTGCATGTTTTCCTGAATACGTATCAAATCGTTGAATCATCCCATAGTATCTGGAATAATGAAGCATGCAAAGAAAATCTTAGCAGAATAACGGTAGAAGCAAAAGTTAAGAACTCACACTTCATAATCAAACTTTTATTAATGAGATAGCTGAAGAAGCAAAAAAGAGTAACCGAGAAGATACAAAGTACTGGTCCTGAGAAGAAAATGCATTTCTTTTTTTAATTAAACCAACTTCAATAATCAAATTTTATCTTCCAGCTAAAATCAAGACTCTTAAAAGATTCAAGAAAACAATTGTGATTTAGAAATAAACTTATACGGTTTGATGATAGAAAAATGGGATTAAAACCAGAGAGATGATAATTAAGATATGAAGATATTGGACTGTGAAGTGCTAGAACCATCAATGAGATGCCTGCACATTTAAGTAAGTGTCATCAGCGGGGGACTCAAATGACTGAAAATTTCATAGATTCTAAACATGCAAATAAGATAAATATTTCCCCTGACTATGACATTATACTTTTTATCAGTGAATATATTTCTAAGAGAAATCACAAAAAGGATGCATGAAAACCAGGGCTTGAATTGTGTTATTATTTAATAAGTTGGGCGAAGAGTGAATGATTTAGACAACTATTTTTAGAAATATACACTTGGCTCTGGAAGAATTCCAATAGTTTCAATTAAACCATTAAGTTAAAATCTGTCATCCTAATGACAATCCCCTCTAGTCTTGGGGTGTTCAAAAACTGTCTCAACCAAACCAAAACCACGTAAAACCAACCTTACACCGTGCTTTTGAAGAAGTAATGATTCAGCTCAGTTTGAATAATTTTAAAATTCAATATTTTTAGTTTGGTTGTGATTTTGTCTTTGAAACCACCCAAACTGTATATGATATGGAGAATATGTGAGATATGCTGTAATTGATTAAAAAAAAAAAAAAAAGAACTTGAGTTAGAAATTTTGATTTTACTAACAAGGATTTCAGAATAACAATAACTTTTAACAATTTTGTTGTATTGAGATTTTTATCATTAAATTATTTAAAATTCAATCTTAATTTGAGATATAGAGAAATAATTAATTAAAATTTTAGATTTTTTTAAACTGTCTAAACTGCCCAAACCGATTGGAACCATGTATTTATGGTTTGGCTTATCATTAATGATTCGGTTTGGTTTAAATACTTTTCAAACCAAACCTTTGATTTAAAAATTCTTCAAACCGAACCATGTCTATCCCTACTCCAACCTAAAGTTGTAGTTCTGTCCCTGACCAAAACAATTCAGGAAATGCATAGTTACAGCAAACTGTTACAATTTTTCTTTCAAATGTTCTCACTTAAAACAAATTCAGAATGATTGGCAAACAGAATTAATGAACATTCTAAAAATACCTCTTGTCAGGTGACCGAAATATTATAATCAGTTCACCAATGCAATTACGAGGGCATTTTTGTCTTTCATTATGAGCATGTTGTGAACTCCCTGAAACCGCAGGTAAATGCATAACAAAAGAGGTAGAGTACTTCTCATTCACTTTTATGGTTCAACCAATCATTTAGATAAAGCCGGTAATATACTGAAGGGCAATATTACTTACCTACATGCAGACCTCCATTCTGATGAACCTTTACAAAAATAAATTCCAAGGTGAGAACCGCTGTCATCTGAAAATATGCATAATACATGAACAAAAAAGAAGTTGCAATGGCACTATATGGCATGCATAATCCTATACATACATCTGTCCCAGAAAAAATTGCTTTCAATTTGGGAGAGGACACTGCCACCTGGCATGCCACTAATTTTAATGCAGCATCTGAAGACAACTTAGGTTTGTTAGGTTTAACCCCCAGCTTTCTCCTGCAGCTGACAGCACCACAATGGCAGTCTTGATCTGCACCAAATTGAACGAACCTGCCAAATTTATTAGATTGGACAAGGAAACACATATCTAAAAAATTCACTAGTAATTAGGCATATACACGAGGAAAACAAATCTAAATATGCATGTTCACTTCATAAGTTAGCAGAAACCACTCATTTACAATATAATGCAATAGAGATTATGAAGGTATTCATACTGATAATCATAGGTCAGATGCTCCCCCTTTTTTATGTCACGAGTTGCAAATATACCTATTCTTGTCTCACCATCAATTATCCTTGAGAAATAAAACAGAAAATAAAAGAAAAGAAGAAAAAGAAAAAAGAGAAAGTAAACAAGACATTATCCCACTAATCATACAGAAGATTGAGAAAAAAAAAGGTCAGTATGGAACCATTTTTGCATTTCAGTGTTAGGAGAACAACTGTGGTTTATGTATCTTGACTTGTTCCCCTTGTATGTGGCATCAATTACCATATCTCGATTAATTTCACACAAGTAAAAGTTTGTTTCTCCGCGGTGTTTCATATTCCAAAGCCTTTCTTCACAGGTCTTATCATCTATAACTGGATTAAATAAAGATTAGGTATTAAGTATAAGTTGCAAAATTGATGCAACACAAAAATGTCAAGATTGCAATATCAATGGTTATAACATGCAGTGGTTGCCCATACTACCTTCTCCAACATACTCTATTACAAACTCTCCCTGTTTAATATCTTCATCTGCCACAATCCCAGCTCCACATTTCTCTGTCTACAAGCAATACCTTATTTAATTTCACATTTTGAGTGCCAGACAGGGAATAACAAATCCAAGCAAAGCAAATAATATAAAAAACTGCAAAGTATAGGAGTATGCAGACTAATATTGCAAATCACAAGCCCCTGCAAGGTCGGGCCTTGTTTTCTCTCTTGAATTTGTGATGCCATAAGAGAAGCACAAGTAGCTAATCTAGTTATTAGAAACATAAACATACACATATCAAACTAATGCAAAACTAAAGAAGCTACGGTGGTTTATCTGAATCAAAGAAAATCGAACACATTATTTGAAGTAGCAAACCCTACTACTTCCTAAAAAGATAGCAACTCCTTCAACCTGAAATATGACTTTCTAATATTGACAATAATGTTTAACCTCCAGTAGGGCCCAGAGGACATTTCTCTGGAACCACCACTATCAACAAGGTCCATGAAAAACCCCAGCACCTCATTCTCTACCTCCATATAGTTGAAGCATGGTTTCTTCTCAGAGAATTCAGGAAGGATCCTATAATCCTTGTTTCAGTTGAAGGCATGGGACAAAGGTGACCTCGTGGTCTGTGAAGCTGCAGACACTTCTTTCTGAGAGCAATGATTTCCTTGTCAGTCTTCGTAAAGCAATGTCTTCAACAAATGAGGAAATTGGAGTCCATCATTGTCTATGTAATTAAGAGACTTAAGAGGAATTTGAAATTCAAAAACTAGGCTTTTTGAAATTGAAATGTAGTTTTAGAGAGTGGAGGTGAGGATGAGCGCAGCAGAAGGGAATTGAAATGTGTTTGAACAGCGTCCTTTAGATTTTACAACTTTCATAGTTTGGTTGATTATTATGTTTCTAGCTCTTGATGTGAAGTAGATTTCAAAATAAAGTTGTCCTAATTCATCCTAAAAATTAATTTTGGCCTTAAAACGGACATTTTTCAAAAGTTCAAGGGCCAAATGGAGCCTTTATCCAATTACTTTATGTTAACACTTGGTCTCTACTTGTTAATATCATAATTAAAGCATGTTTTGTTAATATCATAATTAAAGCGTGTTGCCCCTGTTGTTTCTTTTATCCGCATGTAAAGCATCGCCTAACCTTACTTCAAAATTCTTTCTCATCATTGAAAGTCCTCATTCTCTACATCAATTGAAGAACTACCAATCCTTTTTCCAGTTGCATACCTGTACTAATTTCATCTTCTTCACAGGCCGGTGCTGGAATGGTTTGTTGAGGCATGAACTTCCACATCTGCACCCTATGGAACAACTAGAAAGTAGCATCCTGGAGGGAAGGAGCAATTAAATTATTAAATTCTAAGTGCTAAGAAAGAACACACATGCTAGTAACAAAAGACCATTCACAATAATAACCATACCTAAGACATGGACATAATAAAGCCCCATGGAATACTTCTAATCATATAACAATTCACAATAATGCATATGACACACACTTCAAGCCATGCTACATGTACGGCTAAGCATGGTCCTCGGGTTTTCCGAACTGAACTGAAAAGTGAAAAATTCATAGAAGAACCAGAACTGGACCAAAATAGACCAAAAATTGTTAAAAAAGTATGGTTCTGATGCTTCAATGAGAACAGGACCAGAAAGACTCAGCAAACTGAACTATCTTGAACCAAACTACAGAACTGGGACCGACGCTATTTTATGTGTGTGCGTGTGCGCGCGCACGCGTGTGTGTGCGTGTGTGCGTGCGCGTGTGTGTGTGTGTGTGTAATACTAAATACTAATAGGTATAAGTATTATGTACAGTTTTATAGTTATGAAAGGTGTTCACCATTCAACTTTATATATTTATAATTTATATTTTTAAAATAGATATAGATAAATAAATAATTTTATAAAATAATATGTTGACAGGCTTCACAATGATATTTTATACGCATAAAATGGATTTATAAATAAAGAGAAACAATTTTTCAAAGTTGAACTAAAAAAAATTGAGATGTGAAATCCCACATCAGAAATGGAATAAAGAATGGGACTTGCCTCCCATTTAAGAAGGTATGGTTCTTCTTTTCTCAATCCATGGAAGCTAGCATTTATGCTCAACAGACCATAAAGGGTTTTTTTTTTTTGGTGCCAATTTAATGTTAGTTGAATTAAATTGACATGATAGCTTCAATTCTTTAACTCTGAGATTCGATTTTTTCAGTTTAGAATCGAGAACTGAGTTGGACCGGACAAATTAGAACCGAAAACCGGATTGAATCAAATCGATTTTTTCAGTTCGTTCCAGTTCCGGTCCTTCAAAAATTGAAGAACTGAAATTCAGTGCAGTCCCGATTCTTTTCCAAAAACAGGCCAGCATTGGAACTGCTCAGCCCTAGCTACATGTTGCTAATATGACAACCATCCTCAGTAGCAGTAGACCAGTTATTGAAGACAATGAACATGATAATAATCATGTTTTACAGTTACCATAAGTTTCTTGCAACATTTTGCTACTATGAACACAAGACAGCTTTCTCACATTGTAAATAAAGGCAGCAACACCATAAAAATCCACCTTTGATTCAAGTGGTAGCACCCAAATAGATATGAACTTTGGAACGGTCAAAATATGACATTTGATTGCATAAAACCAAACTTAAAATATTCCAGTGTATAATTAAATTGCAGCCATGGCTGCAATCATACTACAGCAATTACATAATGATCACAACCTGTCACAAACACAATGTTTAATTGCAAATTGCAAGATGCATTAAAAAATTGATATTCAAGTAGTTGACTAAATTTAAGAAGTTAATTTTGACTAAAATTATTATTCTCAGCTTGACTTGATATTTGCATTGTTACAAAGTGATTTCGAGATAGAATTTTATATGGTGAGAGTTTTGTTGGGGCTGAAGAAGGTCAGAAAAACATGAACATGGTGGCTAGAGAGTGGGGGATACAGACACAACAAAATTTTCAAAAGAAGCTTTTCAAACATGTACAACTATTACCCATGTAACAGGAAAAAGAGAGAAAAAAAAAAAAAACAGCCTATCACATGCAGTAACAACCACTGAAGGTTGTAAATCTATCAAATAACATCCTTACATTATTTACAACTATGAAATCCAGTTCAAGCACTCAGACAATCCCCTTTCAAATTGGATGATTAGCAGTTTTATATATCACAAAATATCTAGTCATAAATGCAATTAGTATGCTCATAGAAGATTACAAATTTTTTGTTTCTATTAATTGTTATTTTTCTTTCTTAAAATCTCTTCTTTTCTTACCTTTTCCATTGACCTTTATCTTTGCTTTTTTTTTTTTTTACCGCTTGTTTATTTTAAGCAAGAGAGCACAACTATAAAGAATTTGACAAAACTCAAATGCTTTGACCATCAACATCCGAAGTTCTCTCTTTATGAAGCTCATAGCTTCATTATTTAGAGGATTTGTTAATATATCTTCAATGAAATCTTATGTCTATATTAGGGCAATTAGGTTCTATTTTGAACTGGTTATTTAAAAATTCTAGAACTGGACCAGAAACTGGTTACCTCAAAATTTTCAGAATCAGAACCGAACTAAAAATAGATTTGCTTTAGAATAATTTTAAATTTTGGTCCAGTTCAATTCTGATTTTGATTCCATTCAGTCTAGTTCAATTTGGCCATTCGGTAGAAAAAAAACCCAGGCCACAAATGAAACCATAGTTAAGCTTATTAAATAAATGATAAATGTACATGAATTTAAGCATATATAATTTATATAAATTTATATATTTCAAACTTCATATATATATATATATATATAGGTGTCCTTCAATTATTCGGTTTGGATAATAAAAATATCCAGAACCGTCATAAATGAGTACAATTCATTTGGTTAGGTTCAGTTCCAATTCAAATATTTTCAGTTTGGTTTAGCTTATCCAAGATATGTGCTAACCCCTAGTCTATATGTCTGATCCTAGAGTGTTGAATCAATTATTTGTCAAGTTGATGGCACTAGTATTATCACAATTGAGGGAACATAGTCCAAATGCAAGTTATAGTCATGTAAACCCCATTATTCTGCCTTTTCTTCCTCATACCTCCCTTTATAATCTTTTTAACCGCATCTCCTGCTTTCCTTGTTTTTATCTATAAAGTTAACTTCTAAAATGTTTAGCCTGTTTAAAAAAAAAAAATTAAAACCTATCTCACAATTTTAATCATATAATAGTGTCTTCACTCTAAATTCAAAATTTCTGAAGTTACTTATCAGAAGGTTTGTGGTGAATAATGTGTAAAATAAATTTAACCTTGAATTAGGAAATAAACTCAGAGATCCATTTATGAACAAAATACATTTAAATGAACACATCAGCACACATATTACTTAATGTATGGATAAGCAAAGAATTGCATGCACAAATGTACATAAGGATTCATATACTTTATGAACAAGATGCATGATAAAACTTATACCCTGCACATAATTTCCATCATTACATGTAGCCTTCTCTCCATTAGTCATAGTACTAGACCAGATATATACTCAGTAATCAGCAAGAACAACGGCTAGTGACAGCTTTGCCACAGAAAGTTAGTTCAAAATCATCTAATTTCAGTTTTTCGGACCAACAATTCATGAGGAATGGGCTATCCTACATAAAGAAAGAAAACCCGAAATGTATGCAAAAATGTCTTGAACAGGACAATGTGATGAAATGGAGTTGATAAATTTATCACAAGTTACCCAGAATAGAATGAAATTGCAAAACATAAGATCATCAGTATATAGTGTTGTGCATCTATTTCTCTTCATCTTTCTTAAGAAAATAATTTATTTTCAGAGAAAGGAGACAGTTAAGGACAATTGATGACAGATCCTCCTCCTAGTAGAAGAATTGAAAAGTCACATAATTAGCAAACTAATTGAATTTCCACCAAGGACAAAATATACCACTAGAAACTTAGAAAAGAAGAACTCCATAAACTAGCCAAGAAAATAGCTTGACTTTTAAAAATCCAAACTCTCTATCCCAAAATAATTTCAGAGGCAATTATTCCTCCTCCCTCTCTCTATAGCAAAAGATAACCTATCATCTAAGGCTTTGAAAGTTGAAACTGACCATATAGTACTTGGAAATTAAATAAATGCATCAAAAGAATATATAAGAAAAGGCTCAATACAAACTCTTTGATACAGAGTAACCAAAACAGACTAAGACCATACTTACCCACAATGGCAATCTCTACCACACACGCCAAAAGAACCTGATGATGTACTGCAGGAACAGAATATGCCATCATCCTCAAGGCGCCTTTTAATTTTCTTGGTGAGATATATATCTAATATTGTAAACATCAACAAACAGAACAAACAATCAGAACCTGATAAAAATCAAAATTTACACTCAACTGATGAATTTTTTTTTAAAGAAACAAATAATTTTCTTGAGCAGAAAACAAAGACTACTATGGGAACTACTAAGAATTAAAATAGAAAACTCTTATATTTTGAGAGGAGGATACTGCGCTTAATGGTAGTGTAGGGTGTAGGTTTCCATTTATTAAACCACTCTGGAAGTTCAAACTCAACAGGACTGTCCATCTGCTTCAGCAACTTGTTGAATGCAAGGTTGATGCGATAGTGATCACCATCAAAATTCTGAGAAGAAAAGAAATGCCAAGTACAATATCTCAATCACAATAGCCAATTTTCTCCTTGTGTGATGCTAAAAAGACAGATTGACGCATATTTAACACAAAATAATATTCCATGGTTAGATTAATCCAATCTATCACTTGATCTTGAAAAATCGAAGGCAATAAATACAGGAAAAAGTTACAAAAAGGAAGCACAATTCTCAAAATAGAGAACTGCAAAACTTCTAGTACATTTTCAAACACATAATAAAATATGTAGACCATTGGGCCAATGGCCCAGTGGTCAGGTGCCTGCCTCATAGAGCAGAAGATCAGGGCTCCAATCACCTTTACGAATTTCTGATGTAGTGGAAAGAAAAAATGAGATATTCAGTGGGAATTCCTTTCCAACCTTTCCATTAATGTCATAATTATAATTATTTAAAGATTCCTGAATACTGAGGCAAAAAGCCAAAAAGATAAACCTTGAATTAACTGCCACAAAACCCAGAAAATAATGGGAAAGCAAGAAGAAAAGAACCCCAACAAATGTATAAGTGAAGGATAATACGCTGGAAGATAGGGAAACTAATGGAACAAGAGCAGGTGCAGTAGCATGTTTAGATGATATTAAAATAAAATAAGCACTAGGCAGTCCTAATTGTATAGCGAAAACTCTCAATGAAAGGACTAAATTAAATAATTATATTAAAAGAAACATAAGAGGGATGCAATTGGAAATGGGAATTCAAGGGGGGAAAAAGCTTCAAATATCATCAATCACCTATAAGGAATGCCCTATCCAATAACGCAGGTGGAATTTCACCAATTTCAACTAATTTTCCTACCACAATTTTATTTCTACATATATATAAAATGAATAAAAAAGAAAAATAATTAAAGACATAAATACTAAAGAACATCAAACCAAAAGATAAAACTTGATGATTACTTGAAGCTAACCTTTCCAGAAGCAGGCATAGACTCAGAAAACATAGCAACACGGAATGTGTAACATAAATTGGAATTACCTACAGAGCACCCGCATTTACAAACAAGTTAAGCCAGTAATCTAAATATAAACCTTCAAGAATTTCTTTAAAATCTCAACAAGTGGCACAAAAATAACAATAATTTCGCGAGTTTGTGAAACCGAAGTAGAAAAACCTAGAAATCTTGCATAGAATGCCAAAACAAGCAAAGGAACAAAAGCGTATAAGGAATAATAAGGTCACTAAAAAGAAGAAGAGGAAGTGAAACTGAAGGAGGAAGAGAGAGTGAGGAATTTTACCTGCAAGGAAGTCCAAGGAAGAGAGCAGGGTGTGGGAGAAGCATATAGCAGGTAGATAATTACCGCTAATTTTTTATTTGTTAGGGTGGGAGTGGGAGTGGGACAGAAGAGGGAAACTGCATCCCCTTGTTAAATAATAATAATAATAATAATTATTATTATTATTATTATTATTAAAAAGGGGAACTGTTTCAGTCAGGCAAAAAAACGATTCATAGCATATGTATTCAGCATAATGAAATATTTTATTTATTCTAATTTGTGATTTGTGAGTATTATTTTTTAATAATATATATTAAAGTTTTATTTTTTCGAAAGAAAATAAATAGATTGTGTTTATTATTATTATTATACACTAAAATCAAAATATTGATAGAAATTAATTTAAAAGAAAATTATATCAAGTTGGATTTTGAGAGCAGTTAAGTAGATGCATGATTAAATTATAGAAAGGGTCAACTTTATAATTTATTTTTTTAATTTTAATAAATATCTTTTTTATATATTGTTAATAATTTTCATTTATTATTAAAAATGTTTAAATTAGTCTTATTTAAAATTTTAAGAATATACTGCAACTTAGACAAATTTGTTTAAAATTAGTATTTAGTTTATGTGAAGTAACTCCAATAATAATAATAATAATAATAATAATAATAATAATAATTTGAAATTAATACATTCAAAAATAAATAAAACATTTTGTACATAATTTATTATATAATTATACATAATAAATTACAGATGCATAACAAAAAATAAAAAATACACAAAAAATGAGAAATTTTTATCTTATAATTGAATAACAAAAATATTACCTAAAATCATATTTAAAATAAGTTGAAAAAACTATAAATTGAAAGTTTAATAATTTTTTAAAATTTTCAATAAATAAAGGAAATTTTTTGAAAATGAAAAGAAAAATGGAGATTAATTCACATATTAGATACAAATTTAAAACATTAAACGCAAAAAAATCTAAGGAGCAAATGAATTTTTCATATAATCTAACTTAATTCAGTAATTGGTGTGTCTCTTTGCGACCTAAGTATTTTGAGTTCAACTTTATTCACCTCCTTATAACTTTATTAAAAATATATATATTTTTTAAAAATAAAATAGGAATATGTGAAACTTAGATAAATAAAATTGAAAAAAAATAAGGGCCAGGCCCCTCCAACACATACATGTTGCCCCTAAATTAAGCCATGTAAGATTAAAAAAATTATTAATTTTTTTTTTTGAGACAAATAAAAGACAAGTCATTATAAGAAAACTAATAATAGGATTTGCTTCTTTCTATGGACAAGTTTATGAAAAGGTTCCAAATGGGTTATAGTTAAGAGATTTGTGTGTATAAGAAATGAGTTCAACAAATCATGAAATAAGTAATTGGCAAAAAAGATTATGAGGTAAGGATATTACTAAATGACTGTAGACATAAATTATGAAGGATTCATAAAGAATTACCATAAATGCTAATTTTTTTTAGGACTTAGATCATCTTTGCTATTTGAG
>CATIWR010646924.1:0-12399 GCA_949677035.1 Omphalea diandra | reverse complement strand
CAGGAAGATTCGGGAGAAAGAGCGCAGTTACAATAATTCTATTCATGTGCCCATCTTAGCAATGACTGCAGATGTGATCCAAGCTACACATGAGGAGTGCCTGAAGTGTGAAATGGATGGATATGTTTCTAAACCTTTTGACGCTGAACAACTGTGCAGGGAGGTTTCACGGTTTTTCCAGTCACCTTCCAATGTGATTTTATAGATTACTTTATGAAAGCATGCTCATGATTTGAGCACAAGCACCTGTTCTCTAGGACTCACTGGAATTCCAAAAAGAGTCGATGGTTTCTCCCAAGAGTAAGTATTCCATCTCCTAAATCAAAATTTTCATAATAGTCTTCTCATGAGGAGCTTTTCTTATAACTGTCATGAATACAATTTTGCTGCTGACTCTGGCTGTTTTCCTAATCAGTTTACTAAGACTGCAACTCGGCATTGTTATTTTACCAGCATATTGACTTCCTGATGTGTTTGACATTTCTCCAGGAAAACATTTATTTTGTTGCAGAGTGTACATAGAAGCCATGATTGATTGGGCTTGAGTTTCATTGATTGTTTTGTGAACCATACGATGAAGCCAGTTCATATTTCCTTGTAAAGATGTTCTCATTAGCTAGCTGTTGGTTAGGGTTGGTAAGATGAGACTTTGTGCAGAGGCAAAGGTTTTAGGATAGGACATCAAATTCGACAAGCAATGCTACTTTTGCATGGATGGAGAAATCCAGTTATTTGAGTGTATGATAGAAACTACAATATAGCCTCCTGCTCTTCTTGTAGTAATAAATTCATGATGATCCAAAGATCTCTCTCTTTCTTTGAGGATTATCTGTTTGTACCATAGTGATTCATTCAGTTGAAAGAATGAAAGACGGTTTATCAGCAATGAAGGGGAGAATGCAGCTTGTATATTATCTCATTTTAATAAGATGATGTGTATTCATAACTCAATACTCTCTTCTTCTCCATTTTGTTTCCAACAATACGAAAAGTTTGTTGTACCAAGAATTGATGTAACTTATTTATATAGTGATAGTGTATCAAAATTTGAGTAGTCTCATCGTTCTTGTCTGATTAGAACACTTCGAACTTTATACAAACTTATAAAAGTGTCTACTCCATGATAAGGTTGGAATGGTTGGTGAATTGTTATGGAGTTGTGTCATCAAACATGTAATGTCACCTTTAATTCATTATATCGTGGACACATTTTTTTCAACAAGATGCTTAAACTTTTGATGCGATAGGAAAGTGTGAGTGGGAGAAATGTTTAAGAATTCATATTATGAATAAAGGAATTGTGCCGGAAGAACAAACGAGTCGATATGTCCGAGTGGTTAAGGAGACAGACTTGAAATCTGTTGGGCTTCGCCCGCGCAGGTTCGAACCCTGCTGTCGACGAACTCTTTTTGCGCAGTAGGGCTCCAGAAAATATTTTAATAAAAACATCAAACACTTTTTTAATTTTAATCAAACACTTTCTAATACGCTGATGAGTGCCAATCAGTTATTTAGCTTCATACTCTTATTGCAGAGCATGGGATACACATTTATTTTCTAGTTAAAATTGGATTTAAATAGATCAAATTTTAGAGTTAATAGGTCTAAAAATTAATTTTGAATTTAAGTAGATGTTTCAAAATAGTTCAGAGGGCAAAATAAATCTTGATATTAATTGAAATCAAGCTCAAATTTGAGATACTCCAGTAGATTGTTTAGATATTCGAATATTGAACTAATCAAATTGAGAAACTTTGCAAATCTAATTCTTTTTTAATAGTTTACTATTTTATCATTTATATTATGATAGATTTACATAAATAAATGAGTTGAATTGATATAAATTAATGAATCAAGTTGAATTAAGCTCAAGTATTTTAGTCGGTTTTGAATTTAAATTTTAAAGTAGAATTTGATGAAATTCGAATAAATTCTAATTTTACAATTAAATTAAACTCGAGTTTGGCAATGCCTTGACCTTACTAGATTATAGCTTTAAGATTGGGTTTTAAAAAAAAAAGTCTTATTATAGCAAACATTAATTAATATCAATATTTTTTTAATAGGACTAAATCAATAGTTAGATCAATAAAATAAAAAATCGATCAGTAATTCAATTAGATTATAAGTAAAAAATTGATCGATTAAAAATAATCAAAATCGAAAAATGGATCAAAATCAAAAATTGATTTCAATCGATTCAATCTAAAACTATATTATTTTGTGAAAATTTTAAAATTTATAAACATATACTATTTTACTCAAATTTTAAATGTTAAAAAAATTATTACTTTATCTTATTATACTATTTTTGTAATTTTTATATTTTAAAATATTATTTGTATATATCTTTTAAAAAATTTAGAAAATGACTATTAAACCGGATCAATTGAATGATTGAATTGGCCAAACTAAAAATTAACCAATAGATTAGTTCAATCCTCAATCTAATTTTGAAACATTTATTAATACAATATACACAAAAAAAAAAAAAAAGGAACAATTTTTTGTAATTGTGACAGATTGGATTGAGATTTTATTTAATTAGATTATCTATTGTATATTTTTACTAACAATAATCTATCAATTCTAACTATAATTTAAAAATGTAAGTGCTTAAAGAAAATAGAGTTTTTAATTTTTAAAATTTCATCAACTTAGACTGATTAGTTTTTGACAAGATATTGTATTAATTTTTTTATAAACTTTTCCTTTATTATAGATATTATGAATATCATTAATTAATTAAACAAAAAATATATATTTAATATAATTAAAGTTAGACACATTGTAATTAAGGAATTATTTTTTAAATATTATTTCTTTTTAATTTGACTATAGAATCAAATTTTTTGAACATTAATTTAAATTTTAATCGATAATTTTAACATGGAAGAAATGAATATAATGAATATTACAAAGTACTGTATTATTTATATTAATGGCTTTAAATAAATTATATGTAAAATTTATCCATGATTATAAATGATTTTTAAATGACCAATAAATATTATTTAGTGTGAATTTTATCATAATACTAGATTGGATATATGTCATTATGTAAATTTTATAAAATATTTATAATTAATTATTGCATGAAAATTTGATGATTGATTTTAAATATTTTATATAGAATGATTTTAAATTCTTTATAATGTCATAAAAAAAAAACAACAAAATTGCTAGTAAAAATTATAGTTAATGCATATTCTTAAAAAAGTTATCCAAAACTTTATTGCTGAAATTTTTGTATCTAGTCCTTGTATTTATTTTACAAGATTAATATGAATGTCTCCTTTCTCGAATCTTTTGATCAACATAGCATTGGCTTGATTATTAGAGACTACATGAATGAACACATCATTAGTATACTTATTGTTCAGTCTAATTCGGTGCTTTTAATCGAGCTTTTGCAGTTAGGGAGGGTCTTCCAATTTGCTTTTGAACGTGATACTCATTCTTAGTAAAATATCTTTGGCTAATTTGATGCAAGTTTTCAGTTTTAGAGCTATTCATAAAGATTAGATGTGATTTGGATTGTGTAAAAAAATGGATCAAGAATGAAATTGATAATGCTAAGTGTTTTTCTAGTTGCATGATTAGGGGTGATATCCCATAATTCTATAGTTTTAAAATAAAATCTTTAATGAAATTTTTGTTAAAAATTTTCCTTCCTCTGTTAACATTAATTATTAATTTGTTCTTACCCCAGAGGACGTCTAACACTAATTATTAATCCTTTAATGCCTTTATGAGAACGTCTAACCATACTAATTATTAACCCATTAATACTTTTACGAGAACGTCTAACCATACAATATACTAAAAAAAAGAATGAAATTGATAATTAACTTCATAATCTTCTTTTTTTATAGTTTTTCATGATAGTTTGGGATTGATTATTGTTTCTTAATGAACACTTTATGTTTATGTCATTACACTCTTTTTTTAAGGGGGCAAAACCTAGTTATTGAGTGATTTTAATGTACCAATCTTCCTTTATTTAAAGTTGTTTTCTTGCTTTAAAAAAAAAAAGTGTATATAATAATGGAGTACATGCATCATACACCTAAAAAAAAAAGAAGAAGAAAATAATAGTAATTGTCAGACACAATGCATTTTCCTTATTTCCTCTAGAGAAAAAAAGAGAGCTCAAAATGGAGAAATGAATAAGTGGAAGCAAGCGTTCGATGCACCCATCGCATTATCCACTTCACGGATCGAAACTGTAAATAAGCAATACAAACTTCAGTACAATACCCTACACACCGGAGTATACAAAGAAATCTCAATTAGGTTAAAAAAATTATATTTTATTTCAATAGTTTTTCTTTAAAAATTTTAATTCTTTTTCATTTTAAATGAAAATAATTTTAAAAATAAAAATTAAATCAATAATTTTATTATTTTAAAATTTATTTTAAATAAATAAATTTTATTAATAAAATGATTTTTTTTGTCTATGATGATTTATTTGAAATGGGATATTAGAATTTTTTTGATTTAATTAGTCAAATTAATATTTAAAATAAAAATATAAATATAAAAAAATTTCAAAATAATTAAAATTTATTCTTGAATTCAATTTGTAAAGTTAATAGTATTAAAAAAAATAATACACTTGCTAAATACTAAAAAGAAAAACAAAAACCCCACATTGTGTCCGACCCTTCGATACTATAAATAACAAACCCTCTTCCTATTTTTTATATTTATTTATGCCCTCCTCCACTAATTAGTGCAGCTCACAAGCACCGAGCGCCGACCGATCAAGACCCGAGCCGAAAGAAAAATAAAATTAAAAAAAAAAAATCCTATTCTTGTAGATGGATCCAGACGCGGTGGCCAGGGCTTTCGTCGAGCACTACTATACGACTTTCGATGCGAACCGGTCCGGCTTGGCCAACCTGTACCAGGAAGGATCGATGCTGACTTTCGAGGGCCAGAAGATTCAAGGCGCTGGAAATATCGTCGCTAAGCTCACTAGCCTCCCGTTCCAGCAGTGCCAGCACAGCATCACCACCGTCGATTGTCAGCCCTCCGGCCCCGCTGGTGGCATGCTCGTCTTCGTCTCCGGTAACCTCCAGCTTACCGGCGAACAGCACGCCCTCAAGTTTAGCCAGGTACCAATTTTATTTTATTTTACTTTACTTGATTTGATCCTTCTTAGATTTGCAATTGCTTGCCTCGATCGGTCGATCTTGTTGGAATTATAGATTCGGTTTCTGTTTAAGGTCAATTTCGTAATTTCATTTCACTTATATAATGTTGTTTTTCATCATCTAGTTCTTCGCTGGATCTGGAAGTCTAGATCTTGTGTGTGTGTGTGTTATGTAAGCGAGAGAGTCTGTGTGTGTGTTAGTTTGCTTATAGATTTACGGGCTTTTTGTATTGGTGAATATAGCATTGGGTTTGATCCCGTACCAGTTAAGGTTTGAGTTGAGTGTACGGTAATTTTATTTTATATTGTCTTAATTAATGCTGTGAACATTGTGTATGAGATTATGTCTACAACTTTACATTTCTGTGCTTGCATGCGTGATGCTGGAGGGATGCATGAGATGATAGCTGGATTTTATGGGCTTCGATATTTGTAGGGATTAATAATGATGTGCTGAATAGTTGTGGTGGAAATCTATTTGATTTTGTTCCAAGGACTTTTGTTCACAAATGTTGGTTTATTTTTTTGTTGTGATGTCATGAAATTCCTTGGTTATTTTTTGCATTTCTGAAGTGTTGATGTTGGAAATTTGAAAATTGATGTGATCTGATTGTATGAGATAGGCCAACAAACATTTACATCATGTTTAAATGAAATTTCTTAAGAAAAGTATAATCTTGGAGCAAATGCATGCTGCTCAATTCAAGGCTCAAACGATTAACCATGTCTATTTTTTTTTTCCCTTCCTTTTTAAGCTTTGCCCTCTTCATGATGCTTCTAGCATTGCACTGTCTTCATGAATGCATTGCTTTCTCAAACTGTTTCGAGCATGAATTTAGTATTCAGATTGCCTTTTGAAAAAAGAGTGATATATAATAATGATATGTATCTTTCAATTAATGCATTAGTGTATTATTTCTGTAATAATGATTTGCATCCTGTAATTAATGCATGATTGTGTCATTTAATGGAAAGTAGTGTGGATTTCATCTGTCAATCCTCTGATAAGTTTTATAAACTATTTCTCAAGTCCTGGTCTCATGCAACACACACACAGACACACACATGTATAGCCTTCTATGGGCTGATTGATCAATATTACCAAGGTTGTGCTCTTGTTAGTGGTAGTCTCATGAGAGCATATGCAGACAGATATTTCTTAAACTTGGTTATCCAAATTTCTGTGTGGATATAATAAAGTCAGTCCAAAATACTGTTCCTTCATGGTGAGAATGCACCTGCAGGACATTGTTTTGGTTTACCTTTTATTTGCTTTTCTGTAATTTTCATTGTACCTAGTGTTTTTGTCATTTATTTCTACATGTTATTTTTTTTCCAGATTGGGATACTGTTTCATTAATTTTTTCCATGGTATCTGTTATGGCCCCAGATTTTTTTTTTATATATTTGTCTCACCATATTCCTTTTCATGCTTTCTGCTGTCAGATGTTCCATTTGATGCCGACACCTCAGGGGAGCTTCTATGTGTTGAATGACATTTTCCGGTTGAATTATGCATAAGGATCAGATCGACCATTCAAAGTCGTTGTGGGTCAAAATATTCAGGATTAAATCACTTTTCTCAACTCTGTTTTTAGACATTGAAAACTGTGATTTTTGTTGGTTATGTTTGATGTTGCATTGTGCCTTGTGGTCTCAAAAATTCAGGGATGCTTTGTTGTGATCGGTTGGAGATGCTTTAATTGATTACTAGTTAAAAGATTGGGTGTTTGAGATTTGGTGTCTTCTTAATTTGAGTTTTGCATTTCTAGAAATGGTAATTCAGAATGATTTGCATTATGGAAAAATTCCAAGGTTCAAATGCATACTTTGAATCATTCCGGATGTTTTGTTCTATTTAAAGAGCCTGTTTGGAGAAAAAGCAAATCAATAAAATTTTGTAGAATGCATTTGCCGGATATCATTTGAATAAAGTTGAAGCAGATTGCTAAAAAGCTATTTTCAGTTATTGATTCGTACTGTGAGTTATTATAGCATGTCATCGGTTCTTGTTAGAGATTGTTCAAATTCTTTAGTTGTGTTTGTGTATTATAGACTTCATATGGGTTTTTCTCCTTTCTGTATTGCAAAGTAGCTTCTATTTTATTTTTTTATTTTTTAGTAGAGCCTAGCGAACTTATCATATCTTCTGTTCTGTGCTATTCTTTTACATATATAATGTATTAAAGTACTGTAATATCCATTACAGAACAATAATAAAATTAACTCAAGTGATGAAATTTGCAAAAATGTTTTTCATGATAAAATGTTATTTAGACGATACATTTGCTTCTTTGAAGCGTTTGGTGATTTTCGGTTGTAAGCAGTTTGTGTCGTTGGCAGAGGGAGTCGAAGGTCAATTTGCCTTTCTGCAGTCTTCGAAAATTATTTATATCTGATTTATATCTGATTGTGATAATTTGGAGAAGTTGCCATATTGACTGTTCACTGTCACATCTTTGACGATCAAATCTTGTAAAAAAAAACTCATGTCGTTCCTGGCAACAGGTGCGTCATACGATCTCAGACATCTTAAAATTTGTAAGTGTAAATCTCTGGAGTATCTGCCTGAGGGTATTAGCTTGAGGAATTGAAGCTGGATGGCGAGTTTCCTGAGTAGCTGATCGGTAATTGTAATTGGCCTATAACACTGCTATGCCTGGGCTTATCTCGTTTAGCAAAGTTAGTAATCCGAAGGTGTCCAGAATTAAGGTCATTTCCAGAGACAGAATTTTTACCTATCCATACTCTTTATCAATTTGGGATTGCTAGAATTTGACATCACTGCCCAATCACATGCAAAACCTCACCTCTTCAGTCTTTGGCTATCCGTGATTGTGGAGGTATAGAATTCTTTCCAAAAGGATGTTTGCCCAAAAACCTAACCAATCTTATGATCTTCAATTCCAATAATTTGAGACAGCCAGTATCAGAGTGGGAACTCCACAGACTCGCCTCTCTCAAACATTTATATATTAGAGGCTCTTGTCCGACTACGGATATGTTTGATTCTTTCCCACATAATGATGATGATAACGATGGCACTTTCCAGCTTCCCACTTCACTAACCCATCTCCAAATATGGGGATTCAGGAATTTGAAATCCATCTCAGGTGGCCTCCTAGCTCTCACCTCGCTTCAAACCTTACAGTTTCTGGATTGCCCAGATCTCGCAACCTTGCCAGATCAGAAGGGCCTCTCTCCCACACTTGAAAGGCGAAATCGACACCTATGTTCTACTGATAAAGCAGTGCTCAAAACATACAGGATGTTATTGGCCCTTCATTTCCCACATGCCCTGCCTTCTTATAGATGGGAATGAGATTTTATGAGGTATGATTCCCAGTTTCACTCTCCGATCTCCATCTCAGTAACCTTGTTATAATTTTTTGTACTCATCATATATTCTTTCTGCATAGGGGAAAAGAATATTAGCTCATGTCTCTTTAATTTTATCAACCACAACTGCACCATCTGATACAAAGATATTAGGTATTTCCTTTCACCGCTAGTTTATTGCAGTTCTAGTTTTAATGTGATATACTTATCTCATAGTACAATTTTCCATCGTTTTTATTTTTCATATGCATTAGCTAAATCGTTCCTCACTTGGAGATTCTTCTTCTCTGGATTTTCTGAATTAACCCCCTCCTACATTTCTTCTCTTGATTAGAAAAACAAAAACACCTAGCAAATGAAATATTTTATGTGCCTTTTCCATTTATTGATTTTAACATAGTTTGATTCTCGATGATTTGTTTGAATGTGCCCAACTGGATACATTTTTCTAAGGGAGCATCATATGTCATTTGTGGAAGTTCAGTTAAAAAGAGAGATTTTAAGTTACACTGTCACAATTTTAGCTGAAAAACTTGCCATATATGATAGGTTTAAATAGAAATTAACACCATTTCAGGTGTGACTGAATAAATATAACAATTTGATGATCTGTATGGATTCCTAATATTTTTGTCTTTCTATACCACAGTTGGTGACTCCAAGATTCAACTCAAGCATGCATGTTGCTATCTAGAATATTATTTGGTTCTTTAAGATCTTAGGTTGATAAAATGTACATGAACTCAATCATCTCAGTTGGATGATCAAGCTCTTTGAAGAAGAGTATTTTGCCTGCTAAATTTGGTGAATTTGTAGTTATCTGGACTTTGCTGCTTGCCATTTGGGGTGATAAGCTCATAGGGAATTTTTTTTCTCCCAGAATTTGCCGGGTAGGATCCAAAGGAAAGCAGAAAAATAATTGTAAATTCCTCCCTTGGTCAGAGATTTTCCATAGCCATATCTTTATATTGCAAAATTTGAATCATTCACTCATTATTTGAAGGAAAATGCTAAACAACCCATCTGTTGTTATCTCACCTACAACCCACCTTACTAGTCCTCGCAACACCTCATCAATGGTTTTTTCTTTTTAACTTTTTTTCTTAATTATTTATGAATTGTTATTGTATTGAAATGGTTAATTATTACTTATGAATTATTAGTGATGGGAAAACCCAACTGACGGGTTATGTAGCATTACTCTTATTTGAAAAGTAGAAAAAACAATATCATCGGGCTGTTTAAAATGCTTTGCTAATGCTGAAGATGAGAAGAGCTGCTTTGCTAATACGGAGTTCTTTATGTTCTCAGGGGAAAAAAAAACGTCATCAAAATCCAAGAGAAAGGCTTATGCTGATCTGGATGAAGATGCATTGAAGCAGTACCTGTATTGTATTATTAGGAGATACTGTATTATTTGGATGCGATGGTAAGAAGTTCTTTGTTTATATGTCATTGCTAATCTCTAATGCTAACACATGCAACCTACCTTCAATATCTAACGAATTCTGGTATTCTAAACTGCAGTTCTTCTTCCTAGAGTGTGTCTATGAGTTCCAAGCTAGTTATCTGTTGAGGTCAGTGATTTTGGAATTTCAAGTTGATCTCTAAATGCTCTGCATTCTTCAACTTGAAGCTCTGTTAATTGTCTACTTAAATGGTGGTATGTAATAGCAAGAATAATACTGGCATATGTGATGATGTGCATATAGGTGTAAATTTTATGAACTAAAAACTTTTTTTCTGCTCTGCACCTGCAAAATGAATAGGTTTGGAAAAGTTTTGGATATGAGAAAACATATATGAAATAGAGAGAGTGTCTCTGTTGCTTGCACTTTATCTTCTATTCATGGGCGGGGCCCTTCCTTCCCTTACTAATGTTCTTAATAGCAAAAAGAAAGAAATGGCCGCTCAAAAGAAATAAATATGTGAATGGTAAGAAAGCTTGACAGTACGTAAGATTTATTTGGCAACTCGTGTAAAAACGTAAAATGGAAAAACTCATTTACTTTGGGTGTATACATCTAATTAATAAAATATATATATTTTTGTGTGCCTTTATATTTGAAAAAAAAAGTGCATCGATAATTTTATTAAGTCGTTATAAATATATTTCATATATTATTATATTATTGAATGCATCTATATGAGGTGATATAGATTAAGCATAAACGAATTAAAAGATACAATTTTTAAACACTAACCCCTCTAAGTTTGCTCATATTGCATTGCTTAGACATCCATTTTCAAAAATCATAGTATTAAAATGTACTTATTTTTTTAGTACAATTTATGTTAGTGAAAGCTAAGAAAGTCAACAATTTTAATTTTTAATTTCAAAAATACCACTTTCCCCAAAAAAAAAAAAAATCCTCAAATCCTGTAACTTTGATTTTTGAGCTGTCAAACCAACACCTTTATCTTCAAATTTCTTATTTTTTAAAATATTCTTCTAGCTCAAATAAAATCAAAATTTCATCCATTATAACAGAAACAATCACCTAGATTTTCATTCCGAAATCTCTCGATCCACCACCACCCCGATTTCCATACTGTTATGATCTACAGTTGCAGCATCCGCCACACCAAAGACTTTAAGTGTGGAATGGACGACGACAGAATGGTAAAATTTACAGCAGAATTGAACCAGAGATTTCGAGGCGCTGCAAGATGAGGCAAGTTAGATATATTCTCATTTCACCTCCTGAGATTGAAATTGTGAGGATTGAAAAAGGGTCCTCTGGTTGAGGAGGTGACGGCGACTAGAAAACGGGTTCCGCGGATAAGTCAATATTGCAATTAGCTCGGATGTTATAGTGTTTAGAGGTAAGGGTTTTACTTTTATCGTCTGAGAAATGAGTTTTGAGAGATCCATGAATAGAGAAAGCTATAGTTTAGTATGAACAACCATTTTCTCCTTTGAGTTGTCTGCGGATGCCTTGCTTGAAGCAGCCATTCTCGTTTGGTGTGAAGAATAAAAGACAGATAATAGATGAAAATCTATTCAAAAGTATTGTTTCTAATTCTTGAATATAGTCTCATTATTTGGGATTTGCATAGAAAAGTTCATCAGAGTTTTTATTCTTTTTACCTTGAATGTTATTTGGGCTTACAATATTAAAAAAGTATTTGGTACAATTGATACTTGATTGACATCAATCCATTGATGTTTGATAAAAATAGAAAACAACAGTTGGTAACTAATGTGTTAATTAATTACTGTTTAAATCATCTCCTATATGAAGCGAATTTTCAATTTTAATAGTTAATAGTCAATAAAAAATAAAAATATCTTTTATTTTAGATTTTTTTATTTTTATTTTAATTATTTATATAAAATAATTTATTTTAAATTATTATATGTAAATTTTTTTAAAAAATATATAGGACATTTTAATTATTAAAAATATACTAACATATATAATAATTAACATTAAGAAAAATAATTATTAAAAATTCATAAATACAAAATAATAATTATAATATTCTAAAATTTAAAATAATATATTATAAAAATAAGTGAAAATATATTATTTTTTATATTTATTTATTTATTTTAATATGTAAAATATTAAAAAAAATACTTTTATTAGTCATTTTATAAATTAAAAACAATTAAATAAAATTTATCAAACACCTAACATTAAATCACTATCAGATACCGGCTAACAATTATTAACAATCACTATTAACTATATTTATCAGTTATCTCAAACAGACTTTAAAATGGTATAATGATATGGTGTACTCTTTTTTTTTTTTGTAAAGACATTTATATTTCACATATTGGAAATATAATTTTGTTTAAGAAATTTAAATTTTTTACAATCTTAGTTTTCATTTTTTAGCTTTGTACGCTTTTGTATGGTTACAATTGACATGATATATATATATATATA
>CATIWR010646922.1:0-15766 GCA_949677035.1 Omphalea diandra | reverse complement strand
AATACACACAATATATGCCTTAGCCTTTGTTTCTAGAAACACAATTGGAAACTAATTAATATAGCTCAAAATAATTACACTAATATTAAGCACATCACGCATAACTCATAGCATGCTATATATATATATATATATATATATTGAATGTGCACATATGGATAACAAACAACCACAAAGTACTTAACTCATATAAACAAATAAATATAAGAATAAGCAGTGTAGTTAAATTATTTAACTTAGACATTCAATTACAAGTACAAAACTCTCACTAACTAAACACATCAAAAAACTCTACAACACTCATATCACTAACATGTTTCTTGAAAATTATAAGTCTAAGTCATTTGGTTAGAGGATCAGCTAACATCAAATTAGTACTAATGTACTCAATATCAATGTCTCCTTTCTTCACTAAATCTCTGACTATAAGATATTTAATCTTCATATGCTTAGAACCACTTGAACTCTTATTGTTCTTAGAAAAAAACACAACAACATTATTATCACAATAGATTCGAAGTGACCTAGTAATAGAACTAACAAGCAACCCAAAAATAAAAATTTTCAACTATATAGCTTATGTACTAGCACCATAACAAGCAACAAACTCAGCTTGCATAGGAGAAGAAGCTGTAAGTGTTTGTTTAACAATCTTCCATGAAAAGCATCACCAGTAAGCATAAAAATATAACCTAAAGTGAACTTCCTATCATCTTGATAGCCTGTAAAATCAAAGTTTGAATACCTCATTTCTTTAAGATCATCCACCCGCCTATAAACTAACATATAATCCTTCGTCTTTTACAAGTATTTCATTACCTTCTTAGTAGCTACCAAATGATCTCACCCAATATTAGAAAGATATCAACCAAGAATATTAACAATTTATGCAATATCTGGTCGTCTACAAACTTAGGCATATATCAAGCTGCCAACAACACTAGCATAAGAAATATTATTCATGGTCTGTTTCTCTATATCATTTTTAGGGCATTGCTCCTTACTAAATTTATTTCCTTTAAAAACAAGAGTATCACCGCCTTGCAATATTGCATATTGAATCCATTGAGCACACGATTAATACGGGTCCTTTGAGAACCCAATAAATGATGAGACCGATCACGACAAATCTCAATACCCAAGACAAAGGATGTCTCTCCAATATCTTTCATATCAAAAGTCTTAGAAAGTAACTGCTTAGTCTCACAAATCATCCTATGTCATTACTAGCTAGTAAAATATCATCAATGTAGAGAACAAGAAATATAAATTTACTCTCATTGATCTTATGGTAAATGCATTGATCTATGTTGTTTTTGTGAAATTAAGTGAAGTGACTACCTTATCAAATTTGAGAGATCATTGACGAGAAATTTTGTTTGAGACCATATATAAATTTCTTCAGCTTACAAACTAAATGTTCTTTACCATTTTCCTTAAAACCTTGAGGTTGCATTATGTAAATTTTCTCACCTAGATCACCATTTAAGAATGTCGTCTTGACATCCATTTGATGCAACTCTAAATGGAAATGAGCAACTAATGCCATAATTATTCTGAAGAAATCTTTAGAGAAAATAGAGAAAAAATTCTCATTATAATCAATACCCTCACGCTGTGTAAACCCCTTAACAACCAATCTGGCTTTAAATTTCTCAACATTTCCTTTAGAACCCTTCTTAGTTTTGAATATCCATTTGCAACTTATGGGTTTATGATTAGAAGGACGTTCCACCAGTTCTCAAACTCCATTATGACTCATTAATACCATCTCATCTTTCATATCATCAATCCACAAATCAAAATGAACATTGTTAACAGTCTCATCGTAAGATACAAGATCAACAACATGACCTATATGACAATCACCTTCACCAAGATAAACCTTATAATCATTTGAAATTATTGACCTTATCACCTTAATAAACCTTCTAATAGGTGCTTCAACTACAATAGACTTTAGAGGATTCTCAATAGGAGAAGGAAGATCAATTGCACCCCCTACCATCACCCCCTACTTGAATAGGAACCCTTATAATCTTTTCATGAGATGAAGGTAAAGGAATGGTTGTAGTTTCACTTTGTATATCATGAATAGGTGGTTGAGAAATATTTAGATCAATAACATCCATCTCTAAAAATTTCACAATCATGGACTTTACAATCATTATGCTATGTGTAGGACAATAGAACTTGTATCCTTTAGAATGGGTTGGGTACCCAATAAAGTAATAATGAGTAGTTCTAGGTTAGTCTTTTTCTTATTTAGATTACATATTCTAACCTCAATAGGACAACCCCAAACATGAAAATAGTTCAAACTAGGTTTTCTACCAGTCCACAACTCAAAAGGTGTTTTAGGTGCAAATTTACTAGAGATACGGTTTAAAATATAAAGGGTAGTTTTAATAGCCTCATCCCATAAGAACTTAGGTAAGTTAGACCTATTCATCATGCTTCACATCATATCCATCAAGGTACAATTGCGCCTTTCAGCGGCATTATTTTGTTCAAGACTACTAAGCATGGTATATTAGGCAACCATTCCATACTCTTGTAAATATTTGGCAAACGATCCCATATGTTGACAGTCTCATCATATTTTCCATAATATTCACCTCCATGGTCAGACCTCATAATTGTAATGACTTTTCCTAGTTGTTTTTCAACCTCAATTTTGAAAATTTTAAATATCTTAAGGGCATCGAATTTCTCCTTTATCAAGTATAAATAACCATAATGAGAAAAATGATCAATAAAGGTAATTAAATATTTATTGCCACAAATAGTAGGTGAATGAGGTCCATTAATGTCAGTGTAAATAATCCCTAGAAGATCTAAATTTCAATTAGCACATTTCTTTTTAGTCTTAATCAATTTACCCCTTATGTAGTCCACACAAATATCTAGATCCTCAAAATCAAGAGAAGGAATAATGTCATCTTTCACTAGTCTTTCAATAATGTCATCTTTCATTAGTCTTTCAATTCTTTCTCTAGATATATGACCTAAACGTTTGTGCCATAATGAAAAACATTTTTGTTTAACTAAGGATCGTTTGGCCACAACATTGGTTTCACAAGAAGGTCCATGATTACTAGTACCATCCAAACACAATCTATATAAATTATCAAACAAAACACATTTACCAATCAATTTAGAGTCTAAAAACATATTAGCTTTTTTATTACTAATAGCAAAATGTTATCTAATCTTATCTAAAATAGAAACATAAATCAAGTTTCTTCTAAAAGATGGAACATAAAAGGTGTTCTCCAAAATGAAAAAAAATCCAGACTCTGATATTGACCTAGCTACTCCAACTTGCTTGATATCTATATCTAAATTATTATCAACTCTAAGCTTGGACTCCCTTTTACTTGACTTCTGTTTGCTAATGAACCTCGGCAAGGCAATAGCAACATGAACAGTTGCACCACTATCAAGCCACCAAAAGTTTGGTGGTACATCAACCATATAAGATTCAGAGCAAACATAAGCCAAAGGAATACCTTCTTTTTCTTTCTTCTTTAGCTAAGTTGTGAAATTATGACAATTCTTTCTCTTATGACCTTCTTTATGATAAAAGAAATATTTCACCTCACTCTTGTCTATAATTTTAGAATCACCTACCTTCTTGGTCTGACTTGTACCATGCCATTTAAAATTTGGATTCTTCTTAGGAGCATAACAATTAGGTTTAGACTTACCCTTATTCTTTTTAGGATCAGCCTTAGATTGTATCATTAATATGACAAACTCACCCTTCTCTTTCTTAATTTTCTTTTCCTTGGCATCATATTTGGTTCTAAGGTCATTAATGGTCTAAGTAATGTTTTGGGTGTTATAGGCAATCTTGATTTGCCTAAATTCAGGAGACAAAGTGTTTAGGGCTTGGTGAACTATGAATTCATTAGAAATATCAAGTTTAAAATCCTTAAGTTTGGTTTGATGGTGAACCATATTTAGAATGTAATCCCTCACACTCCCATTATAGTTGTATTTCATACTGGTTAATTGACTCATAAGGGTCTCAGTTTCAACTTTATCAAATACGAAGTACCTATCTTCTATAGCAGCAAGAAAAACTTTGGCAGTAACATCAGTGGGCAAACTACTCCTAAGGTACTCAGGAATAGTTTTTCTCGTGGCCATAAGATTAAAATGACTAGATCTCTCCTAATTACCATGTAATTCCTTTTCCTTAATATTGCTTTCATGGGTGGGTTTAACAGGCTCATCCTCATAAAGGGCATAATCTCTCACCCATTCCCAAAACAAAGTGAGTGTCCTCTTTTCACCTCTTAAAATTTGTGCTAGTCAAGAGTTTAACAGTCGCAGTAGTATTGTTGAGGCTAAAGGAGACTCTTTCAGACAAAACAAAAGCATGTATTAGAATTGGGTTATATACAAAATTAAAGTTATAATTTACACTATCTAGAAAATTCTGGCATCACTACATATTCCTCTTAGGAAGAACATGTACATGCAATAAAATTTCTAGTTATGAAGCACACAATCGAGATTACACCAGTTTTTGAGAAATTTATTCCCTTTGGGTAGACAGACTCTCTAGACTAATGCAACTTTTCACACAAATAGCTTCATTCCAACACCCACTCCAAAAATCAATGCATCTAATAATCCCCTTTGGGCAAGTTATTATATACATTAATTCACAATTATCTTTTCGCAAAAATTAAAAATAATTATACAAATTTCAATGAATGTTCCACTTTGGTGGTAATACCCATAAAATTATTTTTAATTAGAGATTAATAAAAGGCCAATTAAAATAGATACAAATGCAAATATATAAATATATATATATCAAACCTATATAAGGTACCAAACACAATATACATTAATTTTAAATACATGATTATCATCTCATATATATACAAATCAAATATTTATTATTTATTTATTTATTTTATTACAAATCTAATATCATTAAATTATAAACTGACAATTAACTCTATATAAACTACCCAAATACTTATCCATATATATATATATATATATATATATATATATATATATATATATATATATATATATATATATATATATATGACTAATCAGTGAAATAAAAAAAAATACCATGGTGAATATTTAAAAAAAAAGGAAAAAAGAAATCTGAAATTAGTGGAAGATGCTAATGGCGGATCTAGTACATGAACATTTGGGTAATATGGTTAATTGCCATGATAAAGAAACCCTAATGTCTGACAAAGTATTTTATCAGGTGCATGATAAAGAAAATATCCCATATGATACATTTAAACTGTCGGATCTAGTTTAAAATATTTAATTATCATGGTATATATCTTCAGATAAAACAAGTAAACAGACTCATAATTTAATCATCAATATAAAATATTTAGGGTTCTAAATTATGTACAATCTCAGGCTCTGATACCACATGTAAAAATTTAATTAGGATTTAGTACATGAATTTAGGACACCAATCAATAGTTAAGCGAAAATAAATTTCGTACATGTTTGTGTGTTAGATTTGAAATTATTTTGAGCCATAATACCAACCATTGTAATTAAACACCAAGAAATAGATCAGAAGAATGAAAATCGAGAGCTAAGTCTTCTTTTCATTGACCTTCTCTCAAGGTGGCTATAAATGGGTGTAATAACTAGGGTTAAGGTTAAAAGGCAGGAGAGGAGACTTAGCCTATTTATAATGAATTTAACAGGCCCATCCATCACAGGTCCATGTTAAATTAGGCCTACACATGATCGTCCTCCATATCAGCTCACTAAAGGTGTCATAAGCTCATAACCCTATTTGATCACTATTTTAATTAGGCTTAGCCACTAATCAATAAACTATATTATTCAGTCCATTTTATAAAAAATTAAGACAAACCAATAATTAATATTAGCACACAAAAAATTCTAACATATTGAATAGAAACATAATAAATAATTAAAGTTGATTTGCTTTTTCCATCGAGGTCAATATATTGTAATGTGATTTTACCCATATTGGAGAACAATATGAACAATGATGATAAAAACTACTCTTATGACAAATAATATTAAAAAAGTTGTAACTATCTAAATAAGTAGAGTTACAATTATTAAATAAAATATTAAATATGAAATAAGGAAAAAAATATATATTCAAAAGCAGAAATTATTTTCAGTGAAAGATTTTATGGCTCTTTTTCCTTTATTATATATATGATTATGTACCTTGCTCTTTATTCAAGTTCCCACACTTCCTTGAGCACACTCAAATATAAGTGAACTCACAATCCATAGAGCATAACCAAAAATCTTAAATATGCCATTATTTTGTTTTTGTTTTGTCATTAAGTTTAATTGATCTAATTTTTTTTTGTTGGAATATCTATTGTGTGTGATTTTGTGAAGTGCATTTAATCCAATTCCACACAAACATCTTTGCTTTAGTCACTAATGATAGACTTTGGTTTCCAAACTTGTATCCCGATTACTTAATATTCCCATATTTAATTAGTGTCTAGTTGAACTATAATTATTATTAATAAAAATTGTTATGGACAAAATTTTCTTCTCTTGGCCCTTTTTAATTAAATTTTGTTTGCTTCTAACACTAGGTGTTTTGCTTGAATCAATATACACTATGCGAATTCAAAGTTATTATTAATCAACAGGTTGATCAATTTATAGCCTTCAAAACCCATGGTTAGATTTGCCTAATCTTGTGATATTTTAGTTCTTGATTTCTTTCACAATCTAAATGGAACTACTACTTTTGTTGGGGATATGCATAGATAACTTTTATATATGTTCTAAGAAAATTTTGAAATATTAACTCATAAGAAGTTTTGTTCAATATAGGCCTTTTGAAAGTAAGATTTGGAATATAGCAGGAGGTGTTGATAACTTTGACCCAAAAGTAATTAGGAAGTGAATATTCATTGAGCATTGTCCTAGCCATCTCTACTAATATTCTATTTTTTTCTCTATAATATCATTTTGTTGTGGTGTTTTAAGAACTGAAAAATTATGTGAAATGCCATTTTTCAAATAATACTTTTCAAAATTCTCATTTTGAAATTCCTTTTCATGATCACTTCTAACACTAAAAATGAAATAATCCTTTTCATTTTGAACTCTTTTTGCAAAACTTTTAAATGCATCAAAAGCATCACTCTTATAAGTCAATAAACTAATTCAAGTGTATCTAGAATAATCATTAACAAGTACATATACAAAATGTTTTTCACCTAAAGCTAGCATTTCTAGTAGGTCTAAACAAGTCCATATGAATCAATTGACACTATTAAAGATTAATGAAATAGTGACAAATTTAGCTACAAAATTTGTCATAGCTAAATAATGACAGATTCTTAACGAAATACCAATGGAATCTAAAAATTAGCGATAGATTTCAGATTTATCGCTAATTTTGTAGGCAAAACTGGCGCTAATATAATGTTGACAGACTAGTGATGAAAATGTAGACACTAAAGGAGCTGGCGACGGCTAGCTTCTAAGGCACTTAAGTGCCAAGACGCAATCCCCTCTCCCCCTCCCCCCTCCCATTTTCTTTTTCCCTTTCTTTTTATGTCTTCATCCTCTCCTTCACTTTCCTTTTGCCTCCCACTTCTGCTTTCCTTCCTACCATCGGTAGCAAGTCAAACCCTCCTCGGTGGCGCCACCGCCTCCTTATCTGGCTAGTTGTCCCCTCCTTGGAACGATTTTCTAAGTTATTGGTTTGGTTTGGTGTGGGTTGTTGTTTGGTCTCTCTCTCTTTTTAAATTCTTGAAGATCTAATATACATATTTTATTTTTAATTTTTTGTATAATATTTCATTATTTTTATTGAAGAAATTTAATTATGTTTTGTATATTGTTTAGTTAGTTTTTTTAATTAATTTTTTAGAGAATTTTAAGAATATTAAATTATATTTTGAATTAATTTTTTAGGGAGCTTTAAGAATATTAAATTATATAGAAATTATTTTTTATAAATTATATGAATTTCGAAATATGAAATATTGATTTTGAAAATTTAATTATTTTTCATAATATTGTTTAGTTTAGTTAAATAAGTTTTATAGCAAATTATGTGAAAATTATGAATTGTAATTTATATTTAGGGTTATTATGTATAAAGTTATAATTGTTGATTATGTAAAATAATTGAAATATTGAAAATATGTGAAATTAATTATAAGGTTTAATTTAGTGACACTAGTTAATTTTTAGAGAAAATTAAGTGAATTTTCAAAAATTATTTAAATATTTGAAATAGTAAGTGCTTAGAAAATTATATGATTAATTAAAAAATTAATTATTGTAATTAAATTTATAATAAATAGAAAAAAGATGCAAATGAAGGACCTGTAGCATAGGTCAATGAGAAGATGACAGTCATTAGTACAAGGTCCTACAATTAAACTGACAATATGTAATTAACTTTGGTTTTTTTTTTTAGTTTAATCCTAAGAAATTAGTGTTCTAACCACATTTTCTTGATTTTCAGGGAGCATTTCGATATTTAAGGTTATGCTTGGAGGTCGGTGTTAGTAGACACTAAGGAGTTTAAAGTACAATTTAAAATTTTGAATTAATACATTTTAAATTCATGTGTTCATATTTTGTTTTTTTATATTGCAAAATTTTTTCTTGGGATGCCACTATGGAGTTCATGGTCAAGATTACATGAAAGCATATAGTTACTAGGTGGTATTCTGATACTTTTATCCTATTGGAGACGCAGTGGTAATAGGCCACAATGCATCTCCAAAGATATTTGAAATTTGTGAAAGTATAAATGAGCTATGTTGAAATTTCAGCTTGGTTTGCCTAAGCTTTTAGGAATAAACACATAGAAATTGTTGGGGTTGGTACTAGTTCATCTCATCATACAACTAGATTTAGATCATTCCTTGAGCACCTTTGGATTTAGTTAGTTTATTTATTTAATAAAATATTTTGACTAAAGTAATAAAATTTTACTTTAGGAGAAAGAACTAAAATGTTTGGCCACATATTTTGAGATTTTCAAGAAGACAAATAATAAGAAGAAAGACAATCAATTTATTGATAAAAGTCACAGGATACCAATTAAATAGAAATTGGTGCGCTATTTCTGATTTTAAAGAAATTTCAATTATAATAATTTCAATTGTATTTCATAATATGATTATTCATATTTATTAAGATGTGGTGGAGAAAAATAATTGTTGAATCTACTTCATACCTATTGGATGGTTCTGTGGAATCTCAAGCCCTCAACATCAACTAGTTGTCCTTGATGTTATTAGAGGATATAAAAAAAAAACTTAGTGTAGGGACTTGGCTCCAAGGCAACTTCTAGTCGTCCATCTTCTTATAGCAACTCTTTATCAGCCACATCACAGACGACTCTAGACCTAGAATTGGTGTCGTGCATTAGGAGCCAAATCCAAAATGAACTTTAGCATGAGTTTCATATGCGTTTTGTTGCCCTTGAGAGGAGCATGAATCAAATGCTAACTTCTATGTCATGCATAGTCAGAGGTCTTTGATACCAACACTACCAGTAGTACCTTCACCTCTTGAGGAGGATGATTATTTGGAAGCACATGATGATGACAGAGATAATTAGATTTTTATTTATATTTATGTATCTTATATGTATAATGTTATTGTAAACATAATACAATTTATTTTAATTTAATAAATTAAATATTTTATATATTCAATTCCTTTTAATATTAATTTTTAATAAAATATAAATATAAATATTACTATAAATATAAAATTTTTATAATAATATAAAAAATACTAAATTAAATTATAAAGATAAAATAACAATGGAAACTTGCCACATTAACAATGGAATAGCAATGAAATTTTCCATAACTAAGCTTTGATGGAATAGCAATGAAAAATTACGTGGGTATTCCATCGCTATTTTTAGGAATGAAATATTCCACTGCTAATCTATTGCTAAGCCTAGATATGAAATAGCAACGGATAAATTCGTTGCTAGATCTAGCGACATATTGAAATTCTATCACTAATCCTTGGCGGCTACCAATCTAATGATGGATATAGCAACCTTAGCAACAAAATCTGTCTAGTTAGTGATGAAAATTTCATCACCAACCCAACAATGTTTTATAGTGTGAAGGGTTCTAAAAGTACTTATAACATTCTTAGCTTTGAAAGATGATTGGTGTTGCTTCTCCTTTTACATGGTCTGCAAGTCTTGTCCTTAATGAACTTTAGCTTGGGAAGACTATCTATTAGCTCCCCTTTGGAGAGGGTTTGGAGAATTATCATGCTTACATGTTCAAGTCTTCAATGTCAAAGCAAAGATTCATTGTTAATCGAGAAATACACTTAAAAGATTGATTAGCTAAATTGTCTAAGTCAATTAGTTATTATCTTCCCTTTCACCCTTGAAGACTACATTATTATATATCCAAGTAGTGATAAATAATTATTTATTGTCAAAGGTAACTTTGTTACCCTTGTCACATAATTGACTTACACTCAATAAATTATGTTTTAAACATCAACAAGTAGAACATTATCAATAAGGGGCAACCTTGCTTACCAATAACACAAATACCAATTATTTTACCCCTAGCGTTATTTGTAAAGATGACATTTTCACCTTTCTACTCGTTGATGGATGTGAAAAGGTTAACATTCTTGGCCATATGTTTTGAGTATCAATTATTCATATCGCATGTATTATCATCATTTGTGGACTCAAAGTATTCCTACAAGACAAAGAAATCATTTTTGTTTAGGTGCCTAAGCATCTTTGAGTCTTAGGGGGTTAGGCTTAGAAGCATCCTCAAGTTTAAGGTGAGGATTCTTAATATAGCAAAACACATTTTCATGTCCATATTCTATTTAATAGTGGCATTAGATTCTAGACTTGTTAATCTTCTTCCTTTTAGCCATTTTGATATAGGTGAGGGTTTCCTCATTTCATTCCCATATGCATACATGTATGGATAAGTGTGGTGATTTGATTGTGAGTGTTCTTGTGCATGCCTCTCTTAGTACATAAATGCATAATTAGCTTTTTGAGGCTTAGCTCTTGAGATTTGAGGGGTCTTTCCATTACCTTTTTTAGCATTTGGATTACCCCTCTTATCCACCACCTCAATACTAGAGGTTTGGGGTGGACATGCTTTAATAAAAATGGGAGCAGAAGATGTGGATGTTGAGGCCCTATTAAAGCCTAAGTCATATCTCATAATAGGTGGCCTTTGTGAGAAAATTAGTGTATCCAAAATTCTTTCCCTTTGTGAAATTTTGAGATAAAATTTCTTAATTCAATAACCTCTAAATTTAAAGAATTAGTTTCTTTGCTTAAAGAATCAAGAGAGGAGGTTTTAAAAGAAATTTGTTTTAAAGACTTCTTGAGATCATCATTTGATGTTGTCAAGCTTAAAACAAGTTTATTTAAGCTTTTAAAATCCTCATCTAATTAAGAACAATTTTTTTTTATAAAATTTCATTTTAGAATGATATTTATCATATCTTAAGGCTATGGCTTCCATTAGCTCATCATGAAAAATATTTCCATCATAAGATTGAAAAGAAGAACTTACCTCATTTGATGAGTCCTCTTATACCATGAAACTTATGTTAGCAACTTTATTTATTATTCATCTTCACTTGAGTGCACATCCCAATTAGCTTTAAAGTCTTTTTTTTTTTCTCTTTATTCCACTTTTTTTTTCTTCTCATTAAGCTTGGAATACTCTGATTTGATGTGCACTTGTTTGCTACATTCATAACAAGTTATATCATTCTTCTTTTTTCTTTATTGAATTTTGATGATCTTTTCTTAGGCTTCTTATTTTTCTTTTTTTCTACATCAACTCTTTGGTTCTTTTGGATAGTAAGGCAAGCTCTTCATCTTCTTTGTCACTGTCATCTAAGTCATTAGTGATTACTTTATTCTTTTGCCCATTTAATATGCTTTTGAGAGCAAAAACCTTTTTATTTATTCTTTTGCCCATTTAATATGCTTTTGAGAGCAAAAACCTTTTTATCTTTCTTTTCTCTAGACTTCTTCATCTCTTTATCATTTTTTATTACCATTTCATGTATGAGAAGCTTTCCAATGAGAACATTGATTGAAATCCTACTAATGTCTTCATTTACTTCTCTTATATTAGCAACTCTAGCTCTAAACTTCTTTAATGGTAGAGTTCTAAGAATTTTGTGATTAATGTCTGCTAAGGCCACATGTCTTCTAAGCTTCATGTTATTGATTATGGCGAGAACCTTATTAGTCATGTTGGTTATACTCTCATTTGGTCTCATAATGAAAAGCTCATATTCGATCACATACATTTGAATTTTTTTTTATTTGACTTGTATGGTGCCTTATTGGTAATTCTTCAAAGCTTTCTAAATGCCATAAGCACTTTGGCAATATTAGGCTCTTCCACATTCTTCTTTTATTTTTTCCATTTGCTTTAATTTAAGCTTCAACCCATTATTCTCTTAGAATAGGTTATTCAATGCCATCTACCATTTTGGTGGGTGAACTCCACTCCTTTGCAACATTATCCCATACATCTATAAGATCACTATCAAGATACACCTTCATTCTATATTTTTAATGTGTGTAATCAATTCTAACAAGGTGAGGTTTGAGGCAAGAGGGGATCCCTCCATTTGCATGATCTTTACTCAAGCAATTAAGGTTTTAATTTAAGACTTAGCTATGTTACCATTTTGTTGGCCTTTGTGCACCAAGAAGGGGTTGAATTGATGACAAATTTAAAATTTTAAAGTAGGTAATCAAAATAAAGAAAGAAAGGGAGAAGGAAAATTAAGACATAATTAATTTATAGATTTAGGTATTAACCAACCCTACATCCACTATCCTATTGTTTAATTGGATATTTCATTATTACTTATCTTACATTAGGAGTTTTACAAACACACTTTATAACTTACATTAGGAGTTTTATAAACTGACTCTCCAACTTGATGTTTAAGCTCACACCCAACCCAAAAACACTTGTGTTTAAGGCTAACACACAATCTTACAATTAGTTTTCCTAACTATAATAACCCTTAAGTCTCAATTACAAGTGCTCTAGCTCACACAAAACTTTTACAAAATAATCCCAATAATCAAAGTACAAGAATAATAAAGAAGAAGACTTTGAGAAATTAAATTATAAGAGTTTAGCTATAATAATGGTTATTCTTTAGCATTAAAGGCCACTTAATAGAGTATTTATAGATTTCAACCACCATATTAGGAACAAACTAGCATGAAATCTCTAAAAGCGTGGTAGAAAATCCTATATTTGATGCTTGTTAGACAAATTTTGTGACCAAGATTCCTCAATCATAATTGCATTTTACATCTAGTGCTTAGGATCTCCATTTTGCAATCATGATTTTGGGTATAACGGCTAACGACATGTGTTATTCTTCCATTGGTTCTCGTGATCTTTTGTCTAATGGTTATTGATATATGTTATTCTTTCATTGGTTCATTGAAATCGTCAATTCAACGCTTTAATTTTGATCAAGGATTACTGTTGCAAATTTTCGTTTGAATCGCAATCTACTGATAATGTTGGGTTAGTGGGTTGCGACTTAGACCGCGTACTAGCCTAGTGTTTTGTGTTAAATGAAATGCTTTATCACAGTCACATTTTGAGCTTCACAATCATGATCTTCAAATTGTCAAACAGTTAGTTGCACACTTGGCGTGCTTCAAATGGTTTTCAGCTAGCCATAAGAGCACTTTTCTCAAAGTTTGAAGGTAGTGTTTATGAATCCCATTTCTTGGTTATGACTCAGGTTTTACACCACGATTCTTGGATGCAATTCAAATAGTGTATTAATTTGTTTCTTTTGGTTCTATCAAAGAACTGGATCATGGTCGCGACTCACAAATCTCGGTCAAGACCTGTAGATCTTGGTCACGATCTGCTAGTTTTAGGCATAACTTAAAAGCCAATTTTTGGAGTTTTTGCTTTTTTTTTTTTTTTTTTTTAATTTTACATTTATTATAAACTTATTTTATACAACAACAAAAATTGAAAAACACATTAGGAGTCTTTATTATAACTTGTAAATATAAAAAAAAAAAAAAAAAAAAAAAAAAAGATAGATTTGACCAAATTTGACTAACTTTTTCCAATAAGATTTACCTAATCCATCTCAAGGTAATTTCTTGTATGAGTTATGTTTTTGTTAATCAAGATGTTATTAATTAAATTTATTTTTGTTATCAAAAGAATCTTTTGTTTTATTTTTTTGTCAATGCACTCATATATGCAAGTAAATGTTACCTAGCTAATGCTAAATATCTAAATAGAAATGTATTTTTATGTCAATATAAAGGCGCAAAATATTATCTTTTCAAATCTAGACAAAATAGTCAATTAATAAGATCAAAAGAAATATTTAACTATGCTCATTCATCTTTAAAAGTTATATTGAATGTAATGTTAGAGTTTAGAAAACTAAGTGGAAGATATTGAAACTTATATTTTCATTTTCATATACAACACAAAGGAATATTATTATTGCATCAAATGCTATTTACAACTTTATTTGAGGACACATGGTAATGGATCTAATTTTCAAATAATTTGATGAAAATCCTAATTTTATACTATATGTTATCTCTCAAAAAAAAAAAATAGAAGACTTCATCATAACTAATAATGGCTTCATAATTATATAAAAAAATGAATATATTATGCAATCAAATTCCTTCTGATTTGATGAGAAATAGAATGTAGCATCAAAATATTTTAATTATTAATAATTTATCATGACTTATATTATGACAACTATTTTATTTTTAGTTTACCACAATTTACTATTTCTTAATTATAAATTATTTACGTTGCTTTCAAGTGCAGTTTTTAGTCTAATATATATATATATATATATATATGTGTGTGTGTGTGTGTGTGTGTGTGTGTGTGTGTTAGTTATACAATTTTCTGTTCATGGTAAATAAAAGCATTATTTTTATCTCATGTAGCAATTAAGATTTTATATTTATAAGTGAAAAATAAATTTTTATCATTTTATAATTCAAATATAATTGCAATCATTAAGTTACTAAACACTCCATGATCAATATATATTATTAATTTCAATTTCAGAATTAGTTTTAGTTTATTACTTGTCAATTGTTAAACAATTACACATAATATAATTACGTGTCATTATTTTACATTACACTATAAAAAACTATCATATCGAAAAAAATATTTGTAGATAGAAATTTAGAAAACCCAATTGCCATAATAAAAAAAATTTCTAAATTAGAAGTTGAAATATTTTAAAAGTAAAAATTCTAATAAGAAAGTCAAGATCATATAAAAATATTTTGAATAGGAAATCAAAAAAATATAAAAAGTAAAAAGTAAAAATTACTTTTAAATAGGAAATTAAAAAATTTAAAAGTAAAAAATTATAAATATAAAGCCAAAATATTATGAATAAGAAATTAGAAAATCTTAAAAAATCAAAACTCTAAATTACTTCTAAATAAAAAAATAGAAAAACCTAAAAAGTAAAAATTTTAAATAGGAAGTCAAGATTTAAATTAATTTTATTGATTATTCACAATTTTAAGCATATATAAAAATGAATGACAATATAATAAATTATCATGAATTATTTCATTTAACTTTAATAAATTTTCTCCTAAAATTGTGTCACACAACATTAAAGGTGTGAATTAATAAATAATTTTTATTATAATATATGAGCATGTATATATATATATATATATATATATATATATATA
>CATIWR010646915.1:0-40036 GCA_949677035.1 Omphalea diandra | reverse complement strand
TATATATATATATATATATATATATATATATATTATTTGTTATTTTGTTTTAAGAGTTGCAACTTTTTAAAGTATTTTATGTAAAGAGTTCTGACTTTTAGAAAAAATATGTGTTCATATAATAAGAATTATGTTTATTTATGAAGGACTATGTCTCTTAAATATTAACTACCACTGAGTTTGTTAAAAGTTTTAATACATAGAAAAACCATCTATAAGTTATAGGAAACATCTTTCCTACCAACAATAAGACAGATTTAAAAAAAAAACACAATTTTATGTTTAATAAATTATTTTCATTATTGGTTAAATACAAACAATTTAAAAGGCTATCATATCCACTAAAATAATTTGCAACAAATCCTTATAGCAAAATTCAAAAAAGAGTGGGAGCAAACCTTTCTTTTAGACAAGCGATCTCCGATCGTGTTTCAAGCCTAACTTAAGTGTTTGTCTATATTTCTTTTAATTTTTATTGTTACATATATTTGTATTTATGTTAATAGTTCTTTATATTGTATTCTTCTCCATATTAATAATATTTAGTTTTCCAACAATCTAAAAGCAAAATTTTTTATATTGATCATAAAAAAAAGATATCATGGATACTAACACAATTAAGATGATGAATAAAGATTTTATTCATCTTGATCGTTTTGATGGAACAAATTTCATGTGATAGAGAAACTAGTTAAAATTCATACTTACCATATTAAGCATTTATTATGTATTAGATCTTAGTTTGCCTCTAATTCCTTAACCAAAGGAAGATGACAATGAAATTACTATTCCATTAAGGAAGAAGATGGAGAAAGATGAAATTGTGTATAGAGGACACATTTTGAATGCACTTTTTGCATCAATTATATGATTTTGACACAAATAAAAAGTATATCTTGAAGATTTAGAATGCATTAGAATTTAAGTATAAGGTAGAAAAAGCAAGTCCAAAAAATTTTCTTATCTCTTTATATATAGAGTATATTTTCAATGATGATATGCCAATTTTATCATAAATGCATGAAGTTCAAGTGTTAGTTAACTAATTGAAAGTTGTGGAGAATAAACTTCCCGAATCTTTTCAAGTAGTAATTATTGTAAAATTGCCTTCATCTTCAAAAGGTTATAGAAAGAAACTTTTTTATGATATTAAAGACTATTCCTTGAAAGAATTACAAAAGCATCTTCAAATCCAACAGAAATCGAAGGTGGGAGATAATAAGAAAATAGTTCTTTTGTTGATACTAATAAGGCTAATATTGTAAATAAGCCTTTGAACAATTTCAAAAAAAAAAAAGTAAACAAAATAAAAGAATTTTCTTGGCCATAAAAAGAATCAAGGAAAAATTAAAGAAGTCTATAAAAATAGACTATTTTGTTTGCAGAAAACATGGCCATTATGCTAGGGAGTACAGATTTAAGAAGGACAAAAAAAATCAAAAGTTGATTTTTTAACACTAATTGATGATATTATTGTAACCGTTAGTGATATTTGTACTATACATGGATAGGTTTCTAGTTGGTGGTGTGACACATATGTTGTCATACATGTTTGCTATGATAAGTCTCTTTTCAAGACCCATAAAGAAATTGATGATGGATAATAAATTCAAATGAGAACTGATGGAAGGTCTACGATATATGGCAAAGGAAATGTCGATCTTGTTTTTACCTCGGGCAAGAAAGCAATTCTTACGAATGTGTATCATGTTCCTAATATGAATAGAAATCTTGTTAGTACAGATTTGTTGAATACAACAGGTATTAAATTTGTGTATGAATTGAACAAATTAATTATGACTCGTGCGTTTATTGGGAAAGGATATTCATATGATGGAATGATTAAATTATGTACAACACTTAATGCTTTTTATGTACTAGTGTTAATGGTAATAATAAAAGCAATGTTTTTATTTATATGCTTCATTCAAATATATAATGGCACCAAAGATTAGGACATGTTGGTTTAAATATTATGAAAAGAATGACTAAAAAGGCATGATTTCTTGTATCATTAATATTTTTGAAAAATATGGATTAAATGTTAAATAAAAAATAATTAAAGAGCCTTTTTCAAAATGTTGAAAGAGGTACTAATTTGCTAAATTTAGTTCATTTAGATATTTGTGAATTAAATGGCATGTGAAATAGAGGAGAAATATATATATTTTATAACATTCATTGATGACTTCTCTAAATAAACATATGGATATTTTTTAAAACATAAGGACGAGGTTTTCAATGCATTTAAAAACTATAGGCTAAAGTTGAAAAATGAATTTAATTTATTTTGTAAAGAACATGACATAATTCTTCAACATTCGACACTTAAAACTCAACAAAATTGTTTAGTAGAGAGAAAAAAAAATAGAACTTACAGATATGATTAATGTTATATATGCAAAATTGCATTTAATTTATGGGATGAAGCTCTTATTGTTACATGTTATATAATAAATTGAATTCCTATTAAGCAACTCAAATCTCTCTATATAAATTATGGAAAAGAAGAAAGCTTAATATATCATATTTTAAAATGTGGGGTGTCTTGCTTATTGTAGGAAGGATTATCTAAAAAGGACTAAATTAAGACCTAGAAGCATCAAATGTGCTTCTATTGGCTATGCCTCCAATAGCAAGGCTTATAGACTTATAAATTTAGGGTCTAATGTCATTATTAAATAAAGGGATGTATAGTTTTTTGAACATGTATTAGCTTTTGAAAATAGAGTTTAAAACTTACCTTGTGGGATAACATTTGGAGAGACAACTCATAGAATTAAAGATCAATCTTGTTTTCAATATATCGATAAAGAACCTAGTGAACCAAGAAGAAGCACTAAAGTTTGAAAATTAAAAACTTTGGGAATAGATGAGATTGACTTCCATTGTATTTCTTTTAACCTTACTGAAGGTACTAGAAATCAAGTCATGAATATAATTCCTTTTGTTCTCCAAATTAAAGATGATCCAAAAACTTACAATGAAGCAATGGCTTTGAGAGACGCAAGTTTTTGAAAAGATGTAATTAAAGATCAAATGAATTCAATAATGTCAAATCACACATAGAAAGTTATTAGTTTACCTTCAGCTTCTAAACCTATTAAGTGTAAGTGGGTCTTTAGAAAAAAAGTATCATACAAAATGTACATTACATACTTATAAAGCTAGGCTAATAGCTAAAGGTTTCAGATGAAAGGAAGGCATTAATTATTTTGATACATATGCACTTATAGCAAGAATTACTCCTATTAGAATAATTTTTGCTTTAGCATCAATTTATGATCTATATGTTCATTAAATGGATGTCAAAGTAACATTTTTAAAAGGAGATCTCAATGAGGAGGTTTATATAAAACAACCTGAAGGGTTTGTTCTACTTGGACATGAATATAAGGTCCGTAAATTGATGAAATCTTTATATGGATTATAGCAACCTCCTAAACAATGACATAAAAAGTTTAATGATGCAATCTAATGTTTTGGTTTTTCACATAATGTTGCTAATAAATGTAGTTATATAAAGTCTTATAATGATTACATTGTAATTATATGTTTATCTCTCGATGACACATTGATTGTAAGTAATGCCATAGATGGCATAATAAAAACAAAGAGGTTTATATCTTCCACATTTATGATGAAGGATTTTGGACAAATTGATACCATTTTGGGTATTTAGGTTAAAAGAAATAGTGGGAATATATTTTGAGTCAATCTCATTACACAGAGAAACTATTAAATAAATTTAATCACTTAAAATCTAAAGAATATAATACCCCATTTGATCCAACTGTCAAATTGATAAAAAAAAAAAAAATAGAAGAGCTATAGCTTGACTTGAGTACACGTGTTATCAGTAGTATAATGTATGTTACACAATGCACTAGAACTCATAGTGCATTTGTTGTTTGTAAACTATATAAGTTTACTAGCAATCTGAGTGTTGAACATTGAAACACCATTAGTAAAGTTCTTGGCTATTTTAAGAAAACTAAAGATCTTGGCTTACAATATTCTAAATTTCCTGATATTTTAGAAGGATATATCGACACAAGTTGGATATCAAGTTTGGGAGATAGTAAATCCATTACAGGTTGGGTGTTTCTTTTGGATGGAGGTGTATTATCTTGGAAATCTAAGAAACAAATTCTTATAACTCATTCAATTATGGAGTCATAATTTATTGCTTTGGCAAAAACTGCAAAAGAAGCTGAATGACTTAGGGACTTTCTTTTGAAAATTTTGTTGACGTTAAAAAATATAAATTCAATTTCTATTCTTTGTAATAGTCATGCTATTTTAGCTCGAGCATATAATGATACATATAATACAAAGTCTAGACACATAAGTCTTATACATGACTATGCTAGAAAGTTAATCAAAGATGGAATAATTTCTCTCACATTTGTGAAGTCAAATAGGAATTTGATTAATACATTCACTAAACCACTTACAAGAGATTTAATGAAATTAACTTCGAATATGTTGGATTTAAAACTCCTTTATTAATCCACCAATGATGGCAACCCTAATTAATATATACAAAATATAACTTCTAAGTTTAAAGCGTTAGAACAAGTCATTAATAATGTTTAAGTACTTAAATTCAATATACTGTGAGGCAAGTACTTATTGTCACATAGTGGAGGGTTGAGTTTAATACTCTTAATGAAGTTCAGTTTCACAATAAGTATTTCTATTGTGACAAAATACTATAAAAACTTCACCTATGTAAGCTTTAAAGTGGTGTCATTTCAATTTAGAGTTTAGGAGTTACTCTCATAAAAGCTTATGAATTTACGTAACATAAGGTCATATAAGTGCTAAATGAGTATTTGAGTGGAATAAAAAGTGTAAAATATTTATGTGTACAGTAACACCAACAATTTCATAAGGAATAGTAGGTTCAAAGCTCAAATGCTACTTAACATTTTGATTTTACTTTATGTTACTATACTAAAATAATATTTAAATTAAATGACATATTATTTTATACATAAATATTTTGATTTTTCTTTATTGTTGGTATTTTTACTTTATATTTAAACAAATGGGTGATTGTTGTAATAATATTTGTTTAAATATAAAATTATATATACATACATACATATATACATATATACATATATAAATACACACACACACACATTATTTTTTATTTTACACTTCTAAACGATGCAACTCTTAAAATAAAATAACAAATTCAAATATGAGTTTGTTGATAGTTTAAATACATAGAAAAATCATCTATGAGTTATAGAAAACATCTTTCCTATCAACAACAAAAGAAAGATAAAAAAACACAACTCTTATTCTAACAAACTCTTTTCAATATTTGCTAAATGCAAAGAATTTAAACGTTTGTCATATCCACTAAAACAATTTGTAAGAAATCCTTATAGTAAAATTCGAGAAGAAGTGGGGGCAAATTTCGCTTTTAGAAAAACGATCCTTAATCATGCTTTAAGCCTAATTTCATTGTTTATCTACATTTCTTTTAATCTCTATTATTACATTTGTATTGTGTTATTAGTTTTTTTATATGATAATTTTTCTCCATATCAATAATATCTCGTTTTTCCAACATATTTCAAATTAAAAGTTGGTAGCTGATAAGTTAACTAACAACTCAAGTTCAAAAAAGTTTCTTTTATGTTATTTTTCATCAACAGGGTCTACTTTTATAAATAAAAAGACAAATATATTCTTGACTTTTTATATTAATTATTATTTGTTTTTATTATTATTTTATTTAATAATAATAAATTTATTTTTTTATTATTTAATTTTTATTACCATTATTTATATATAATATATTATTAACTTTTCAATAAAATCGCTATTATATTCATGATTAGTGGTTAATGTATATATTATTACGAAGTTTAATTTACAAATTTTTTAAAAAATACTTAGTGAATAGCTACTGTAAGCATCAGATTTTGGACCTTTAGATATGGAGCTCGATGATGAAAATCACTGGACACATCCCTAAAATGCAAAGGGGAATTACTAAAGGAAAGAATAAAGGCCTTAAGAAACCTTGGATAAGCCTAAAACTAAGTCTAAGACCAACAACTTAGGTTGCCAGCCTAGCCGACAAAGGTTATACAGCCAACACATAGGGCTATATAGTCTACTCTTGAACCCTAACCCTCAAAATCTTTTGGATCTGGTCCCTCCCTCAGACCTTAGGGTTGTATAACCTTGACAGATGGATGAACAGCTCATTCTTGATTGTACAGCTCGCGTGCAAACCCTAATTCCAAGAGATTCATCTCCTTTTCTGTGATTATATGCATATATGGTGCTACCAGAACCATTTTAGGTTCTGATGCACTCACTCAACACCGATAAATACCCTTCCCATTTGAAGAGAGGGAGGCTTGGATAACCCTAACAAAACTCTTCAAAAATTCACTCTTAAAGCACACTTAGCATAAAAACCCTAAACCCTAACTCATCCCAACTCATTCCAAGGTAGAACTAGGTATTTTCTCTTAGTCATTATGCATTCCTTAAGTGTTTTAGAGGATATTAAACTCATGGTATGCCTTTAAGGGCAATAAATCATCAAAGAATGCATCAAAGACTTCATAATCCCCCTTATCTTCTTCCTTTTCTTTTCCTCTCCTATTTTCGAAACCCAAAAAACATGGGTTGTATAACCCAATATTAGGTTGTACAACTTAGTTTGCTTGGTAGACAGTTTTGCAAAGTTTATTTTCCACTTCCTTTAGATTCCTCCTATTCGAAAACCCTTTTTTTGGGCGTTCTAATGGTCTAATAAAATAATGAGAAAAGGAATAATATCCTAGGATTCCCATTCATCTCAAATTGGGACCTTAGTATGGTTTTAAAGTGGTTTTACAACTCCTTTTTGTGTAATGCTCCATGTTATTTTACTTTTAATTTAGTTATGGTTTTGATTCTATTTTGATCATTTAATATAGAGACCAAGTAAGGAACTTAAGGTTTCAATGACCTTGAAAGTCTCTTTTGTGATTGTGTTTGTGCTTGGAATACATAGTTAGTGCCTTAGCCTTGCACTTCTTCATTTTCTTTAGAAGCATACTAACCCTCACCATGGTTAGCCATGCACATACATGCCCAGCTCTTTGAGAGCTATATAAGGGGAGGTTTCTTCAATCCAAGGATCCTTTCATGATAATCTAGCTTTAGGCCATTGAAGATCCTCCATTATGTTTTTCATTGCATGTTTATGATTCTTTTGCTTTTCATGATGCATATACTTGTGTTTAAATGCTTAATGTTATTTATGTGATGTAGGGATATAGTATTATGGACTTAAATGTATGCTTAGCTATATTGACTTTAGAGATATGGTAAGATGATTATTATGGACCTTATTTTTTTTCCTTTAGTTTCTTTTACTCACTTTCCTCTTATTAGTCACTAACTTGTTCTCTTTCTTTGGGTCTAGGTGTTCCTACTTGAGTTAGACCATGAATTTGGTCTTGATTATCATCTTACATGATTATGGATGATTATGCTTGAATGAGTATATGATAATGCATTGTAAACCCCCTCTGGCATGTCTCATAATCCCATTCCCCTTTTGGAATGTTACATATGAATGATGAAGTGCATGACACCGCCTTCACCATGATGTATGACCCTTCCTCTTAAAGTTCATGACTTGATTTGTTTAAGCAGATTATGATTAGATGCATGTTGAGGCCATTAATTGGACTAATCAATAAATCAGTTAAAATATTAAAAGTTAACCAAAGATACTCAAAGTTTGGATCCCAATATCCAGGTGATTTAGGGGTGTTTAACATTTTCCCTAAGTCATGCCTAATGTTCAAACCCGACCTTTAATAGGGTAAAGACGAAATAGGTCTTCTATTTGACTTAGTTTAGGTTTAAATTTTACCTTCCCTAGATTCTTATCTCGATCAATATCGATGGTGACTCCATTTCTTATAGGGATGTACAAACATATCATCCCACTTTCAGTCCCCCAATGACCATTATCTTATACTAAAGCTTTGAAATTACATAAGGTCTAAAAAGACACCCCTATTAGTCCAACATGTGTCATACCTAAGGGTCATTACCAATATAAAGATCCCTCATTCTTTTGATCACTTGTTAGTCGGTAAAAAGATAGAGTCACAAGTGAGATTCCACTAGTTCGAGTGAAACCATTGAGGCACTCATAATGGCAACTGCATTAGGAACTTAAAATTAACTTTGTGTTCAATTTCTAGTTTATTTTTAAACTTTTAAACTTGTTATTGAGTAAGTCCACTGCATTCATATAGTTTTCACACTTTGCCACGAGCACTAGGTTGCCCTTAGACAAATCGATGGTTCTCCAAACTTGAGACTTAAGCTCCATTTAGGCTTAGAAGATTGTAAGGAGGATTCATCACTTATGAGTCTGGTACCTTCGGGTATATCAAATGGGGGATGGCGACGACCACCTCTCAAGTTTATGAGAACCATTAACTATAACAACTTTATCAACCATCAAGGCAATGTAGGAGCCAATAACACCCTAGAATAGGTCACCTCTTTTTATTACATTTCTTAAGTCCTTAAACAACATGGTTAGGTATCCCTAATGTAAGCATAAATGTTACCCACCTTTTTTGTTCCCCTTCCCTATCATGTAAATAATTTTTGTGTACATCCTTCTATCCTTAAAGAGATTTCATTCTTAGCATATACATATTTCTTTAAATAATGTGAAATGTTATTTCCTTTAGTGCCTTTGTGTATATGTTCTTTTGAGACTTTAACTCTTCTTGGTCCAAGGTGACCTTACACATTTTTTACCCTCATGATGGTATAAGAATGAGACCCAACCGAGGATAAAGCCATTGTACCTCGTATGATAACCCTTATTTTGGCATCCAACATAGCTCCATCCAAACCCTCGTGAAAGATAAAGGGCAATCAACTTACTAAAAAGAGTAAGACTTCGAGTCCTAACTAGAAAATCGACCCAATCATGGAACCAACCATACCACTAAAGATCTTGGAAAAAATATAGTTGAATTCAACCGCAAGATGGAAGAAATGACTATCGAGGAAGTAAACAAATGCATTAATGAGATTCTTAAAAGCGGGGAGACCTTTGCTAATAGAACTTACAAAGAGAAAACACTGATGGAAGTGCCCCAACCTATAGTAATTGATGATGATTTATTCAGAATAAAGGAGGACCATGAAAGCAAGCTTGTTAAAGAAGTATGAAGTACTACAATTGTTCTAGATAAACCCATAGAGAGTGAGAAGGAGAGCACTCAATTTTTAAAACTTCGCTAAATAGTTATAGAATAAAAAACTTTGGGTTTTAAGGGTTTAAAGAAAGGAACAAACATTGGGGAATTGCTTACTCCCAAGCATGAGAAGCTACCAACCAATTTTTTGCATGCTCTAATTTCCCAAATTCATGAGGATCCAGAAAGCTAAGAATCATGTTCATTCATTTGAACTAATCATGAAGGCATCTGGGTTTCTGATAGATACCATGTTAAAGCTTTTGAGTTGTCATTAGAAGGATTTGCAAAGACGTGGTATTTCAGTCAACCACAAACTATTAGGAAAGATTGGAAAGAGTTAATAGAGGCTATTAAGAGGCACTATGTTTGTAATTCAGATCTAGTAGTCATATTGCAAGATTTGAAATCTTTAAAGCAAAAAATCGATGAAAGCTTCAATGACTACATTAAGAGATGGAAGAAGATGACTTCAGAGGTGACCACAAGATCCATAGAGAGATAACAAGTTTAGATGATTATTAAGGGGACTCTATCAGATATTAGCACCAGAATCAAAAGAATGTTGGTTAGAAACTTTGAAGACCTTCAGGAAGCAGGGTTGCAAGCCAAAAAGTTGAAATCTAAGTAGACAAGATAGTATGGGAGAAGAAGAAAACCCCATCTCAACCTTAGACTGAAGGAAACAAGACGAACAATGTAAATGTGGTAAGAGCACCGATACAATTTACTAATTTGAGGATGCCTTTGTCCAAGGCATTTGAGAAGTTACAAAAGAAGGGAGTTTTGAAGCCTCTATCACCGCGACCACCTCCTAATCTTATACCTAGGGGATATGATGCTAATGGTTATTGCACTTTTCATCAAGGAACAGGTCATAACACCGATGACGATTATAAATTAATGCATGAAATTCAGGATCTCATAAATAATAAAATGATTGTTTCATTAAATTTTGGAAGGATTAACATCCGAAAGAGCCCCTTCCTAACATTCAAAAGAGCCCCTTCCTAACGTCCAAAAAAGCCTCTTCCTAAACTATCATAATGTTCCTCCCCCAAATCAAGGGACATTCGTGATAAATTCTAAAATTCTTAGGCAAGATATTATCACTACCATCAGGGAGATCACAAGGGAGACTCTAATTGTTTGCACTATTAATCCTTGAAAAAGTTCATATGAAGAAAAAGAGGAAGAATAGAGAAAGAGGATGATTTGGTTATGGGAAAAGAGTGATGAAGAGAAAAAAATGAAATAGATAAGCCATGTGACATATAGCGAGAAATATTGCCCTGATAAGAAAGCACCCAACGAAATAAGGATTGAGAAGAAAGTAGATGAACTAGTTATGAAGGAGAAAAAAGATGACAATCCTATTATGAAATAGTTGAAGAAGATGCCAACCTAAATAGGTGTGTGGGAGTTGCTTATTACCTCTTAAGAGCATAAGAGGGCAATGGTTGAGGCTTTGTCGATCCTAATTATCTCAAAAGAAGCTACTCCAATGGATGTCATTACATTGGTGACTCATAAGGGTAAAATCACTTTCTTAGATGAGGATTTGCCACCAAAATGAAGGGATTACAACTTGGCCCTATTTATCCAAACCGAGGTAAAAGGGAGATCACACTATATGTAATGGTTAATGATGGATCTGGGATTAACATCTACCGATTAAAGTTACTACATATGTTTGGTTTGTTTGAGAAAGATTTGTAAGCTTATGATAGTGTCATTCGAGCTTATGATAGTAGTAGGAGGCCAGCTTCGAATGCGTTCAAACCTTGGTAAAGAGAGCATAGTAGAGGCAATGATAGAATTCACAGTCTTGGACATTCCAATCACTTTTTTGCTTTTATTAGAAAGACCATGGTACCACCTGTTAGGTGGTATGCCTTCCACAGTTCATTAAAAAGTCAAGATTCCTTGCAAAGGAAAGATTATAATCATCTGTGTTGAGGTTGGGGGAGATTGTATCAGTTTTAAGTGTGGATGTTCCACATCTCTGAGGATTTTAGGTTGCTATAGTTATTAACAAATGGGTTAACCCTAAGGTGATGAGAATTATGAAGACTATGAACTTTCTTTCAGGATAAGGGTTAGGGAAGAGTTTTACCAACATATCAAAGTTTTTAAAAATCTCCACTTAGACTATGAGGAAAGGATTGGGGTATCATGGTAAAGAGTCAAAGCTAGAAGTAAGGGACTTATGCGAACTACTATTAGATTTCTTTGTGAAAAAAGTAGAGACCACTAAGAAAGTTAGACATAAGGCAATCAAGAATGAAAAGTCACCTGGCAAGGATATGGATGAACTCGAGATGGCTTTTTTCCAGCTGGATATTGGTGAATTGGGATATTGAAATTATCAAGAATCATTAGAAGAGGAGGATGGTAAGAAGAAGAGAAAGAAGAAAGGGAAATAGGTTGCAAAGAAAAAGGTGGTCAAGAATCAAGTATGCCTACAAATTCTATACGAGCCTCAATCTATGTGGCTGAAATGACAAGAAAAAGATTACTGATGAATAAAAAGAGCAATATATATTAGATCAAAATTTTTGGGCCAGTAGGGAAGACCATACCAATGAGGGGTTTAACTCGATAAAGCAAGGTATGTAATTTATGGATCTACAGTGGCAGTATAATGGGCCATACAAGTTCATTAAGGCTATCTATATAGGGATAAAATTGAAAGACATAAATAGAATGATTATGAACTCCATCGAGAAAGCAAATGGTGAAGGAGTGTAGAGCTCTATGGCAAAGACTGAGCCTACCATGGTAGATGGTGTAACACTTTGGACAAATCTCCTAAAGATTGAGTTAAGGGATGATCATACGAAATAAAGTTTTAAGGGAGTTGTTAAGGCCATTGCTGGTACAAAGAATAGGGAAAAGGCAGATCTTGTGTAGGATGTTGATCTTGGAGTTCTGACTAATGAAGTAAAGGATGGAAAAAAGGAAAAGGCTTAGGTAGAAAAAACTCTAATCAACCAACCAGGTGAAGCTGATTTTCTTACTACTATTGATGTTTTTGTTTCTAGCCTATTTGAGGATGATGATGTATTTCTTTCTAAGTTTAAGGTAATAAATGATGAATTTGCTTCCTTGTATGATATGTTTCCTAATGGTAGTATGCATAGCATACATCATTTCATAAACATATTTAATATTAATTTTATGTATACCATTACATTTAATCTTGGCACTTAGGAAAATCTCAAGATCTTGATCATTGCTAGTGATGTCACACTAGAGGAGTGAACGAAGTTCGAATAGCTGCTTATAAAATATTAAAGTGTTTTTGCCTAGACATATGAAGACATGTTAAGGGTTGATAGACAAATTGCAAAACATAAAATTTTGACTTACCCACCTATGAAACTAGCAAAGTAGAAGCTTTAAGAATGAGACATGACTCAGCCCAGTTGGTCAAGGAAAAAGTAGCAAAGTAATTGAATGTCAAGTTCTTAAAAGTAGTAGATTTTCCTTAATGGTTAACCAATATAGTGTCGTTCCTAAAACAAGAATAGGAGAGTAAGGATGTGCGTTGATTACCAAGATCTAAATAAAGCATACCCAAAGGATGACTTTCCCTTATTGCAAATTGATGTACTAATGGATAGTGTTGCAACTTATGTTATGCATTCTTTCATGGATGGGTTCTCTGGGTATAACTAAATTCTTATGGCTAATCACATATAAGGTGAAGACAACTTTTATCTTAAAATGAGGGATGTATTGCTATAAGGTGATACATTTGGGTTAAAGAATGCGAGGCGACACACTAGCGAATGACAACTACCCTATTGCATGATTTGATCTATAAAGAGGTGGAAGTGTATGTGGATGATGTGATGGTGAAGTTGAAAACTAGAGAAGGGCACTTTGAAGCTCTAGAGAAATTTTAAAAAAAGGTTAATGAGTACAACTTGAGGTTAGATTCAAAGAAGTATGTGTTTGGGGCCATCACAGATAAGCTGTTAGGACACATGGTTAGCGATAAGGGAATTGAAGTGGATCCAAATAAGGTAAAGGCAATTCAAGATATGTTTACACCTAAGATGAAGAAGGAGATCCAAGGTTTTTCAAGTCACTTGCAGTACATTTATCGGTTCATAATAAGACTTACTCCCATTTGTGAGCCAATCTTTAAGCTGTTAAAGAAGGATCAGTCGGTGAAGCGGAGTAAATAATGCCAAAAGTCCTTCAAGAATAAAAGAGTATTTGACTAACTGGCTAGTATTAAAATAGTCAAAGCCTAAAAAATCATTAACTTTGCACCTAAAGGTAAAACACAATTTTATTGGTACAATGTTAGCTTAGGAAGATGGAATAAGAAACAAACATGCAGTGTACTACATTAGCAAAAAGTTATTATCCTATGAAGTAAAGTATAATCAGGTAGAGCACATTTGTCTAGCACTGGTTTGGATGATAAAAGAAGTTGAAAAATATTTTCAGTCATATTCCATGGAAGTGGTTTCAAAGTTTGACCTAATTAAGTACTTACATGAGGCACCTTTTTTGATCAAAAGATTAGCAAAATGGTTGATCTTATTGATCGAATTTGATATTGAGTATGTAGCCAAAAAGGTGATCAAGGGACGGGCAGAGTACTTAGCACAACAACCTCTCAAAGAAGAAGAATTTGAACTTCTCCAATTATTAGATGAAGGGTTAGGAGCAAATGAGCCTTAAAGGTGGAAAGTATACTTTGATGGAGCTATAAATAAGAAAGGGATAAGAGTAAGAGTAATTTTGATCTTGCTGAAATGAGAGCTTTTCCCTATAGCTAAAAAGCTTGACTACAAAGTTACCAATAACATGGTTGAGCATGAGGCATGCACACTCGGTCTTCAACTCTTGAGACAAATAAATGTGAAAATAGAAGAGATATTTGAGGACTCGTTGTTAGTTGGTTTGTATATAACGGATGAGTAGGAACTATAGGAGGAACGTTAGGCCCATATCTAGAGCATATAAAGGGATTGGTGCAAAGTTTTTAGAAAGACACAATTTATCATCTGCCAAAAGAAAAAAATGTAATGATCGACGCCTTAGCCACTTTAGTTTCTATTTGGGATGGGTTAAAGGCGATGTTGATGAAATTGTTAATCACACTTCGATTCGAGACACAGTGTTACATGGGTAAAAGGGTGTTACACGGGTAAAGGGGTGATGCAATTACTAGTGAAGAATCATCCTTAGTATTTTTATATATAAAGGTATTTGGAAAATCCCAAATACCTTGAAGAAGTTAAGAAAAAGGATAAAGATGTGATTCAAAAGCTACCTTCACAGTTTGTGGTTTATGATAGGGTAGTGTCTAAGAGAATGTTCGATGGAGTTCATTTGGGATGCATGGTAGAAGAAGAGTCTAATAAGATCATTGTTGGACTAGGGTGGTTAACCCTAAGTCTTGGATCTATTTTGATCTTGACAAAGGAGATTGATCATGTCTAATGTTTCAAATTAGTGTTGTTTTGCAGCCTTTAGTTTTTATCTAAGATTGAAAGTTGAATGTAGCTCAAAATCTTCAAAGTATGTAGAGTGTCTTTTAAATCATCACTGCTACCTTAGATTTGCAATCGCGATCCATTAGAAGACTTGGAAGAAGTCAAGCAGGTGAAATCGCAAAGCCATTCTCGACCGTGATTCATCTAAATAATGGAGTCCAAAATTGGTAGACGAATTCGCGGTGTGTGTCATGCCCTAGTTGCGACCGTAAATTTTGAAGTAACTCAAGAGGGAAGCAAATCCACAACCACAGCATGACAAGTGTCCCAACAGACCGATGGAAGTAAAATTTCAAGGAGCCATCTTATTGGTAGCGACCGTGAATCATGAGATAGAAGATGACCATCTTTGGTAGACGAATTCGTGTCCTTCTGTCGCGGCCTGTACAAGAAAGCTCGCGATCGCGACTTCTAAAAGCAGGTGAAAGGCAACAACTACATTTCCTTGGTAAACCAATTAGAAGTTAACACGTGGACTAGCCGTTAGACACAAACGAAGTGTTCCTTAAGGAATTTGGATTTCGCGACCGCAAATGAGTAGCAGCGACCACGAATAAAGAATGTCAAACATTTAATGCAAAAATCTATCTAGCACACTTTGAAGATCTTATACCAGTTTTATTGCAATATCTCTTTGGTGTGTAGAGGATATAAATACCTCACCAAACAGATGTAAATGCAAGAGAATTAATAACTTTATAACCAAACTCTTACAAGTTTGCTACTCAATCTTTTCCCTTCTTTAATTGATTATTTAGTGTGAGCATAAACACCATTTGTAAAGGTTGTAGTGTTATTCTGTTAAAACACTCTAAAGAGGTTATTGTGTGAGTCTGAAAAACACAAGTGGAAAGGTTGTTGTGTGAGCCTCTAAAACATAAGTGTAAAGGTTATTGTGTGAGCCTCTAAAATACAAATGTAAAGGTTATTATGTGAGCCTTAGAAAACATAAGTGTGAAAGTTTGGTGTGATCTTGAAAACACCATTGATAGTTAGTGGAATACCCAATTGCTGAGAATTGAGGAGTGCACGTAGGGTCAATTATACCCGAACCACTATAAATCGTGTGTTTTCATTTCTCTTCTACTCTTCTATTTTAATTTTTACATACCAATTCAACCCTCCTTCTTAGTGCTAAGGGCCAACAAGTGGTATCAAAGCAAGGTTTCACAATCAAACCTTCATTGGGTGAATAAAGATCATGGCACAAGAAGGAATCCACACACATCTCAAACCCTACTTTGATGGATCTGACTATACTCATTGGAAGTATAGGATGGAAATTTACCTTGACACAGATGTTGTGGATCTCTGAGATGTTGTAGTCAAAGAATGGAAGCCACCCACTAAGGTAGTGGATGGAAGTGAAAAACTCATTCTAAGAGAAGAGTGGGTTGAAGCACATAGAAGATCAAATGGCAAAAACAAAAGAGCCATGACAATTCTTTTAAGCTCTCTTTCAAGAGAAGAGATTGAAAGAGTACAACATTGCCCAATAGCTCATAGGATATGAAAAGCATTGGAGAACAATCACGAAGGCACCACATTGGTGAAATCTAGCCGACTAGAAATGTATGTGATGGAGTGGGAGTTGTTCATGATGAAGGAAAATGAGAGCATCACCGACATGACCATGGTATGAAAAGGCCTCCTACTCATACTAAATTCATGCATAGGAGAAAGACTAACAAGTCTAATCTCTAATGCCACTATTGCATAAAATATAGGCATATCAATATACATTGCTTTATTAGAAAGGCTCACCTCAAGTTAGAAGACCCTTCAATCGCTAACCCCCTAGGACCCAAGTATGCTTGGGTACCAAAGAAAAGGTGATTGACTCTTATTTTGTAGGGAAATGTGACTACCACTAAAGTAAATAATTAGCATATGGATAGTGGTTGCTCAAAGCATGTGATCAGAAATAGAAGACTATTCATATCACTTAAAGAGAAAGAAGGTGGAGATGTCACATTTGGTAACAATGCCAAGGGTAAGGTAATTGACATTGGTACCATAGGTAAGGATGGTTGTTCATTAATTGATAATGTCTTATTAATAAGTGGCTTACAACATAATTTGTTGAGTGTAAGTCAATTGTGTGACAAAGGTAATAAGGTCACCAAAGGTAATAAGGTCACCTTTGATCTTAGGGAATACCGAGTCACCAATTTGGTGGATGATGAGGTTATTTTTAATGGTGAAAGGAAAGGCAATACCTACTCAATTGACTTAGACAATTTGGCTAACCAATCTTTCAAGTGTCTTGTATCTTTAAGCAATGAAGCTTGGTTATGGCATAGAAGGCTTGGGCATGCAAGTATGGATCTTCTTCAAAGCCTATCCAAAGGGAAGTTAGTGGAAGGCCTTCCCAAGCTAAATTTCACTAAAGACAAGACATGTGGCCCATGCCAAATGGGAAAGCAACACCATGCCTCCCACAAAGCAAAAAATGTTGTAAGTACATCTATACTACTTTAACTTATTCACATGGATTTGATAGGACCTACTAAGAATGCTAGCTTAGGTGGAAAGCATTATGCACTAGTCCTTGTAGATGACTACTCTAAGTTCACTTGAGTATCTTTTCTAGCTCAGAACAATGATTCTTTTGATGCTTTTAAAAGCTTTACAAAAAGAGTTTCAATTAAAAAAGGTTACTTCATAACTTCTATTAGAAGTGACCATAGGAAAGAATTTCAAAATGAATCATTTGAAAACTATTGTTTGGAGAATGAAATTTTTCATAATTTTTCAACTTCTAAAACACCACAACAAAATGGTATTGTAAAGAGGAAAAATAGGATTTTGGTAAAGATGACTAGGACAATGCTCAATGAGTATTCCTTACCAAAACTTTTGGGCCGAAGCCATTAATACCTCATGCTATATTGCAAATAGAGTTTTCAAAAGACTCATTCTCAATAAAACCTCTTTTGAGCTATGGAATGGTAGAAAACCCAAGATATCATACTTTAGAGTATTTGGATGTAAGTGCTATATTTTGAATACCAAGGATAATCTATATTTTGAATACCAAGGGTAATCTTGAAAAATTTGATTCCAAAACTAATGAAGGAATCTTCTTAGGTTATTCTACCACTAGCAAAGTTTATAGAGTCTTCAATAAAAGTTCAATGGTAGTTGAAGAGTCTATGAATGTTATCTTTGATGAGTCTAGTAAACTTGATCTTGGGAAAGGAGTATTTGTTGATGATCTTGTAGGTAATGTTAAAAAGCTAGAATTGGAAGATACTACAAAAAAAATGATAAAGACATAGAGAAAGGTGAATCATCAAGGATGGATGAGGAATCACAACATCAACAAGAAGTTGAACCAAGACAAGAGCTACCCAAAGATTGGAGATTCTCCAAGTATCACCCCAAGGACTTTATTATTGGTGATACCTCTAAGGGTGTAAGTACTAGATCTCAACTCTTTGATAATAATCTTGCATTTGTTTATCAATTAGAGCTAAAGTCAATTGATGAGGCTATTGATGATGAAAGTTGGGTACTTGCTATGCAAAAAGAACTCAACCAATTTGAGAGAAACAAAGTATGAGAACTTGTCCCTAGGCCTAAGGAACACCCAATTATAAGTTGTAAGTGGATGTTTAAGAACAAGTTAGATGAGCAAGGTGTCATCACTAGAAACAGGGCTAGATTGGTTGCTAAAGGATACAACCAAGAGGAAGGTATAGACTATGATGAAACCTTTGCCCCCATAGCAAGAATAGAGGCCATTAGGATTCTCTTAGCATTTACATGTCATATGAATTTTAGACTTTTTCAAATGGATGTTAAAAGTACATTTTTAAATGGCATTATTGAGGAGGAAGTTTATGTTGAACAACCTCCTGATTTTGAATCACATTGTTTTCCAAACCATGGTTTCAAATTAAACAAAGCCTTGTATGGATTAAAACAAGCTCCAAGAGCTTGGTATGAAAGGCTTAGTTTGTTTCTTTTACAAAATGATTTTGAGAAAGAAAAGGTTGATACTACATTATTTATTAAAAAGCACAAACATGACACTTTAATTGTCCAAATCTATGTTGATGATATTATCTTTGTTACGACTAATGAATATCTTTGTGAGGAATTTTCCAAGTGTATGACTAGGAAATTTGAAATAAGCATGATGGGAGAGCTCAAATTCTTTCTTGGTCTACAAATCAAGTAACTCAAAGAAGGAATCTTCATTAACCAAGCCAAATACATAAAGGAAATACTAAAGAAATTTGGCATGGAAGGATGCAAAGTAACAAAAACTCCAATGAGTAATACCATCAAGCAGACAAGGATGAATCGGGTACGGTGCTAGATGAAAAAAGATATCGAGGTATGATCGAATCTCTACTCTATCTTATTGCTTCTAGGTCAGATATAATGTTTAGTGTTTACATGTGTGCTAGGTTTCAATCCTCTCCTTGAAAGTCTCACTTGAATGCTGTGAAGAGAATTTTTAGATACTTGCATGACACAATTCACTTAGGATTATGGTATCCTAGGAACACATCTTTTAGCCTAGTAGGGTATTCTGATGCGAATTACGCAGGAAGTCTCTTAGATAGAAAAAGCACTTCTGGGACTTGCCAATTTATAGGAGAATGTTTAGTCTCTTGGTATAGTAAGAAGCAAGTATTGGTTGCCTTGTCCACCGTAGAAGCCTAGTATGTGGCTGCTGGTTGTTGTTATACCCAAGTTCTTTGGATGAAACAACAATTAAAGGACTTTGGCAAAGCAACTGATCACATTCCTATCAAATGTGATAATACCAGTGCTATTAATCTTTCAAAAAATCTCATCCAACACTCTAGAAGTAAGCACATAGATATTAGGCATCACTTTCTTAGAGATCATGTGCAAAGAGGTGATGTTGTGTTAGAATTCATTGACACTAATCATCAACTTGCAGATATTTTCATTAAACCTCTAAATGAAGAAAGGATGAACTTCATTAAGAGTAAATTGCGAATGCTTGATGAAAGCTCCCTCAAGTGAATTTCAAAGTAACTCAAAAGGGAAGCAAATCCATAACCACAACATGACAAGTGTCCCAGCAAACCAATGGAAGTCAAATTTCATGAAGGCATCTTGTTGGTAGTAGCCGCGAATCATGAGGAAGAAGATGACCATCTTTGGCAAATGAATTTGCGTCCTTCTTTCACGGCCTATACAAGAAAGCTCACGATCGCGACTTCTGAAAGCATGTGCAAGGCAATGACTACATTTTCCTGATAAACCAATCAGAAGTTGCCATGTGAACTAGCCATTAGATAAAAACAGAGTTTTCTTTAAGGAATTTAGATTTTGTGACTGCAAATAAAGACTGTCAAGCATTTAATGCAAAAATCTGTCTAGCACACTTTGAAGATCTTGTACTAGTTTTATTCCAACATCTCTTTGGTGGGTAGAGGATATAAATACCTCACTAAACAGATGTAAATGCAAGAGAATTAATAACTTTATAATCAAACTCTTGCAATTTTGCTACTCAATCTTTTCTTTTCTTTAATTGATCGTTCGATGTGAGCATAAACACCATTTGTAAAGATTGTAGTGTTAGCCTATTAAGACACTCTAAAGAGATTGTTGTGTGAGCCTGAAAAACACAAGTGTAAAGGTTCTTGTGTGAGCCTCTAAAACACAAGTGTAAAGGTTATTGTGTGAGCCTCTAAAACACAAGTGTAAAGATTATTGTGTGAGCCTTAAAAAACACAAGTGTAAAAGTTTGGTGTGAGCTTGAAAACACCATTGATAGTTAGTGGAATACCTAATTGCTAAGAATTGAGGAGTGGACGTAGGGTCGATTTTACCCAAACCACTATAAATCGTGTGTTTTCATTTCTCTTCTACTCTTCTATTTTAATTTTACACACTAATTCAACCCCTCTTCTTGGTGCTAAGGGCCAATAATCATGAAAGAGGTGCATGCAAGGTTTATGGTCCTCACATGAATAGTAAAGTGTTGGCAAAGAAAATTTTAAGATTGAAATATTACTGGACAACTATGAAATGTGATTGTATTTAAAAGGTCGAAGCTGTCAGGAATATCAAGTTCATGGTAGTCTTAGTCATTTGCCACTGATCGAGTTGCATAATTTTACCTCGTCTTTACCCTTTGCATCATAGGGCATTAATGTAATCGAAAAGATTAGGCCAACGTCTATAAAGGGTCATAGGTATATTATGGTAGCTTTGGACTACTTCTCGAAGTGGGTTGAGGCTGAAGCCTTCGCTAAGCTGGGGGCAAAATAGATGACACAATTCATTGAGAAAAATATCATTTGCCACTATGGTGTGCTACACTATATTGTTATGGATAATGGTATCCATTTTTAGGCTGAGGTCAAGGTCATGCTAGAAAAACACAGGGTAGTCCACCATAAGTCATCACCTTACAGGCCACAGGCTAATGGAGCAGTGAAAGCGACAAATAAGAACATCAAAAACATTATTGAAAAAATGATTAAGACATATAAAGATTGGTCTAAGAAATTACCTTTTGCCTTATATCGTTATCGAATTATGGCAAAGATGTCGATCGGGATGACACCATACTCAATGCTGCAAATAGAATGAGAAGCAAAGTCTATATGGGTATTAGTTAAATTTGACATTTTGGAGTACTAATGGATGAGTAGCAAACTTAAATAGCTAGTTCTATTAGATGAGAAGAGGCTAAAAGCCTTACACTACATTGAACTGTATCAGGCTACGATGGCCTACACATTTAATAAAAAAAATCAAGCCAAGCATGATAAAGGTTAGTGATATGATGCTGAAGGCAGTCTAACTGTAGACTCAAGATCCTCGAAGAAAGTTCAAGCCAAATTAGGAAGGCCCCTATGTGGTCAAATAGATATACTTAGGTGGCACAATGAAACTAGCAGATATGGATGATAATGAATTCAACTGAATCGGTAACTTAGACTGATTAAAGAAGTATTTCGTGTGAGATGTGAGAAAAGTAAAATAGCCCGCTAAGTTAAAAATTTGAAAGGGCGACTTAGGCAAAAGTTAGGGCATAAAGATTATAAAAAAGGAAAAAGGAAAAAAGCTCACTAAGTCGAAAACCCAAAAGGGCGACTTAGACAAAAGTTAGAGTATATATATATATATAAAAGAAAAAGTTAAGAGACTGCGACCGACCACTAGAGGACCATTGACAAAATAGTTGGGCGACGATAGAAAAGACAAGGATGAATAAGCAAAGGATTAGCGAGATAGAAGCACTGAGCAAGACAATTAGATGTTCTAACGTGCCAACAATAAAAGCAAAAAATTTGCACTTAATTAATGTGTAATGTGCAAAATGTAAATGATTTATGTTAATATCAAATTGAAGTACACTTGCATAATTAAAGTGAATTAGTCATACATGCTTTTGAACTAGAAGTCAATATAAAACAACCTTCTCCATGAAAGATCATTGTCTACTATTTGCTGATGTGATGCCTATAGCTCTAAAGGTCATGTAACCATGCCATATAGTCTGTGTCATCATCAGGCTGAGAGTCTCAACCAATGTAGAAGTCATAGATGTAGCAGTTGGTCTATATAGCCTCAACTCTATCTAAGAAGCATTGGGATAAGAAACCCTCTACAAATGAAGGGAGGAACTATACCTCGAACTAAGGAACGTTGAACTAGCAATGCATATAGGCTAGATTAAAATGTGTCTGAAGCCAAAGTACGAAGAATGATGAAATCCCTGTAAGTCCTCAAGGTAACACGTGTCAGATTCCACCATAGGCAGCTCCAACAGATGTCAGTGATAGTGATATAGGACATCTACTCATCCCACTCGATCTTAGAAGTAGTCAGCCTTGTCAAGCAATGATTTGAATGATGTTGCGAATAGTAAAGCCTCATGTCCATGGTCAGAGTAGCCAATTCTCTTGCGGCCATATATAAAAAAGAAAAATAAAAAATAAAGAAAAAGGAAAAAAGAGAGAGAATAAAATATGCTTGTTAGATTAAAAACCTGAAAAGGCAGCTTAAACAAAAGTGAACAGCCCATTGGATTAAAAACTGCAAGAGTGGTCCAAGCAAAAGTTAGGGCAATAATAAAAAAAGAGAAAAAAACATACACATAAGAAAAGTTACTATAGGAGGAACTCTTACTTGAATCAATAGAAAGCTCCCCGTAAAAGAATCACTAACAATGAGAGCCACTCTATCAAGTTCCATGATGGTCTCACCCAAGATCATCAGTACGGAGGTCCTCTTTGATTAAGCTATCTCCAAGAGTGGTAAAATCTGTATATCTATCTCTCCATCATCCCTCCATATCAAATACTCGCCCATCAAAATGGTTGCTACAATACGAGCTTGAGCTACTGAAGTTTGGCCCCTATAAGGGAAAAGAGTGATGAATAGAGCTATGAGGATTTTCTCCTCACCTAATGTGTACCTAGGTACTTCCTTACACTAAATGTCAAATAGTTGTACCATCTTCCAAACATGTGGGTAATCTAGTTGAGGCAGTGTAATCTAATCTGCAGTTGCTACATGACAGTCAAGAATGGCATTAAATTGCTTTAACATAGGGCATATCTCCATATATATAAAATGAAAAGTATATGTAGTTGGATCCCATAAGTAATTGGCTACTTGCAAAAAGTAAGTGTTAAGGCAAATAAAGGAGAGGTAGCGAAGAGCTGAAAAACCCATCCATGGTAGATCATACTAGATATAGGAAGAAAGAAACCTTAGAAATGCTATTGGCATGGTTTAAGAGCCTAGAGTAGTGGGTGTGAAGAGTAAGTCTATGCAGCCACTAGATAGAGTTGTACAACCCTTCAGCTAGAGTGTATAAATCTCATTAGGGTTGTACAACCCTCAGCTTTTAGGAAGAGATTGGGCAGCTTCTTCTTTGGACTTTGAGCTTAAAATGACATGTTATACCTATTTTGGAAAGTACATATATGGAAAAATGATAGTGCATATTCAAAAATAAACAATCAGAGGCCAAAATGGTATGTCTACATTAAAAAGTTGAAATATCAGAGTTTGACTAAAGAATAGAGACAATATCACCTCAATTTACCCTAGAAAGTCCTAAGTAAGCATAAAAAAAATAAAGGTATTTAAATCACCTATTGAACTATACAACTATGCCAAATATCAATTAAATGTACTATAATGAAATGGAAAGAGGAAAAAATGTCCTAAAAGCTTAGAAGGGGGTCTCTAGAGCTCAACTATCTTCACCTTTAGAGGGAGTCACCTCGGAGTCCTTAGCCTCACCATCCATCGCCACATACTTATGCTCTACGACCATATAAGCTAAAGTCTCAATCTTTACCTTCGCCTCTACTGGATATTGATCCTTCTCTCTGACCTTAAGCATTGGATCGTCTTATGCAAGAAACAGGAGGGTTAGGATGAATAAGACACAAAACACATGAAAACACAAATCATGAATATGCATACATACATTGCTTTTGTTTTCCCTTACTGACCTGCATGGAACACATTTACTATATCACATCCCTCTTTAAGGTAGTGATCAAATTAACCATAGCCTCTGCCTGTGCACAGGGAATCTACAAAAAGTAAAAGAGAAGCATCACAGAAACAAAGTTTACATTATAGTTAAAGTGTAAGGAAACAAAGAAGAAAATGCTTGTATGGTTAGTCTCGGTTGGCTCAAACGTACAGGCAGACTAGGTGATCCATAGTGACATCATAAACCAGTCACTGAAGTTATGTAAGACTCTATCAAACTGTCTGATATGGAAGCAATGTCACCTACCACTACGGGCTCTATGTCTTCCAAAGTAGATATAGGGGGGCCTCTTTATGGCCTTAAACAGTATCACAAAATGTAAGAGTGGAAGCGATAGATCCTCATGTAGCCTGTGTAGTAGTGCCTCGATCTTCGTGTTACAGAGACCGCCTTGTCATGTGTATATCGAGGGAATGTCTGAATACTTGCCTTTGATAGAGGAAGAATTTACATGAGTGCTCTAACCATCTAGAACCTATAGAGAGTATTAGCAAAAGTGTTAGACTAGGGTGGTTAACCCTAGGTCTTAGACCTCTTTTGATCTTGACAAAGGGGATTGATCAATTCTAATGTTTCATATTAAGTGTTGTTTTGCAGTTTTTAGTTAATCTTTACATTGGAAGTTGGATGAAGTTAAAAAATCTCCAAAGTAAGCAAGTTCATCTAATTCGCTACTGCAACTTGATAAATCGCAACCACGAACTAGACCAAGATAGTTTGTCAAAATAGACAAACATATTTGCGAGCCACTTATCTGCCGTAACCAATTTAAAGAAAGGAAAGTTGGAGTCACAGACGAATTCACGGTGTAAGTCATACCTCAGTCCTGACCGCGAATTTTAAAGTAACTTAAGAGGGAATCAAGTCCACAACCACAGCTTGACAAGTGTCTTAGGTAACCGTTGAAAGTCAAAAATCACGATGGAAACTTGTTGGTAGCGACCGCGAACCTAAAAGAAGAAGATGAACACTTTAGGCAGATGAATTCGCATTCATAGTCGCGACTTGTACAAGAGAAATCGCAATCGCTACTTTTAAGAGCAGGTGAAAGGCAATGACTATATTTTCCTGGTGAACGAATGAGAAGCTATCACATGGACTAGTCGTTAGACACAAATGGGGTTTTCCGTATGAAATTTGGATTTCAAGACCGCTAACAAATAGTAGTGACCGCGAATTAAGACTGTCAAGCATTTAATGCGAAAATCTATCTAGCACACTTTGATGATTTTGTACCAGTTTTATTGCAACGTCTCTTCGGTGGGTAGAGACTATAAATACCTCACCAAACAGATGTAAATGCAAGAGAATTAATAACTTTGTAACCAAACTCTTGCAATTTTGCTGCTCAATCTTTTCTATTCTTTAAGTCATTGTTGAGTGTGAGCATAAACACCAATTGTAATAGGTTATAGTGTGAGCCTGTCAAAACCCTAAGAGAGGTTATTGTGTGAACCTATTAAAATATAAGTGTAAAGGTTGTTGTGTGAGCCTCAAAACACAAGAGTACAGATTATTGTGTGAGCCTTCAAAACACAAGTATAAATTTGAAAACACCTTTGAAAGATAGTGGAATACCCAATTTCTAAGAATTGGGGAGTGGACGTAGAGTCGTTTATACCCGAACCACTACAAATCTTGTATTTCATCTCTATTCATTTCTCTTCTCTCTTTCCTGTTTTAATTTTTATACACCAATTCAACCCTTCCTTCTTGGTGTCTAGGGCCAACAAAAATATAGTTGTTCTTTTAGCAAGTGGCGACCCTATTTTTTTAGAAATGGTACCAACGTACATCCAGCTTTTGGTCCCTCGATGACCATTATCTTGGACTAAAGGCTTTAAAATTGCATAGACTCAAAAAACCCTACTAGTCTAATCATGTGCCATACCTTAAGGTCATTACCAATTTAAAAACCCTATCATCTTGATCCCCCATTGGTCAATAAAAAGATGGAGTCGCAAGCAAGATTCCATTAGTTCGAGCCAAACCATCAAGGCACTCACGATTATATATTATTTTATTTTTGAAAATCTAAAATATGAAATGTATTTATTTAATTTTTTAAAATTTATATCTATATTAATTATTATATTTATATTAATAATAATAATAATAATAATAATAATAATAATTATTATTATTATTATTATTATTATTATTATTATTATTATTATTATTATTATTATTATTATTATATCAAACATTTACTATCAATTAGCAATCGGTTATTACTAGCAATCAATAACTTGTGACAGATAAAACAAAGAGGTCCTCATTCTCTTACCTTTGCCACTCTCTCCTTCCTTATTTACCCTAGTCCCATATGTTATTGCCATTCAAATGAGTATTTTTTATCTAGTAACTAGTAGCAGTAATTGTCAAATTGAAGCATGAATAAAGCAAAACCAAACAAATCCTCATGAATATATAAAAAAAAAAAAAAGCATCCTCACATAGAAAAGTAAGGATGAGAAGATCGCATAAAAATAATTGTGCCTCTATTTCCTACATATATTAAAAAAGAGAGAAAGCATAGCAAACAGTGGACAACAATTGCACCATGATGTTTGAAAAAAACTAAATAAGGCCATTTTATTCATTATTTGAAGCATTTACATCAATTACATTCTCTTTTTTTTTTTTGCTCCTTTAGTTGTAACATAGGTAGCAAAATGATCGACAACATTTTCTTCTTCAATAATGTTGTCAATTGCCTCCACTAAAGAAAATGCAGGACCTTCATCTAGGAAAACTTTATTGATAAACTAAAAAATAACTTTTAGGAGACAAAGTTGACATTCTCTCATTAATTTTTCTTGAAAAGATAGCAAGATAAATGCAAAAAAAAGGCTTAATAGCTTAAGAAGCATTTTCAGTGGCATTCTACAACCTTAAAGCATGCTTAAAAGCAAAAGATGAGCCATTTAGACTAGCCTTTTGCTCTTCATTGGTCTGAGAAAACTTGCACTTCATAAACTTAATCTCCTTAAGCCAACTTTTGTTTATTTCCTCTCTTAAATAAGTAGTTCAACAAATCTAGTTAGCTCTTTCTTAAGCTCTTTTATACGAGTTACTTAAGTCTTGAAGTAACCTTGAAGGTTTGCCAACTAAATCTTTAAAAGTCAAGTAGAACTACTAGCCTATTTATCATAAAAAAATAAGGGTAATTTTTTAAGAACATTTAAAAGGAACAATGGAAGAACACAAATCTTCATAAACCTTCCACTACTTAAGATCATATGGGAGGATATTTGACCAACCATGTAGTGAGAAACCACATGATTACCTAATAAAGTCTTGGACCTAAAATTTAAGTTAATAGCTTAAAGATTCTCTCATTTGTAGCAAACAAATTTTCTATTCTAGTTTCTCTTTTTAGGCAAATCAATGAGGTAAATCGATGGAAAAGGTTGACCCTTAGAAGAAGGAAGCGAGATAACTAGTGAAATCACTATTTTAGTAGAGAGAAGAGCAGTTGGAGGGACCTGTTCAGGTATAGCCTTTCTTTTCAACTTGCTTTTTCCCTCTTGCTTTGCTATCTTATCTTTTTTCTTAAATCCATACCTATATGATTAACATAATCAAGAATGAGATGATTGTTATGAACTTGGGTAACTTGTCACAAACCCATTTGTACTGTTGTTACCTTTGCTCAAGGATCTATCAAGAATCAAGTAGTTAGATCTTTAACTCCCAATTAGACCTCTAAAAGCAACCTAAGTTATAAAGAATTAAAGGTTGTTTAAGTCCAAACTTAGAATTTACTAAGTTAATTTTAAGTTTAGAATTAAACTAGTTTTCAAAATTAATTAAGCCCCCACTTAAATAACCTCACCAATTTCTTTCAAGAACTAAAGAAAGAACAATTTTCTCAAGAAATAAAAATTATATTAATCCAAATTTAATGCCAATACATGATTTTGGATGGCCTATTTATAATGTTTATCTATTTAAGAACAAAAGACTTAATCTTATTGTAGAAATTTTTTTAAAAAAAACCTAAATATGAAGAAGGTCATATCCTATTCGACCAAAAAGAGAAGAAGAACTCCTAATTAGTTATTGTTCCAAGTAAAGAAAACAAATAAAATTCTTATATTAAAAAGCTACACTATTCAACCAAGTAGAAGGAGAAGAGAAAGGAAAGTCAAACTTTGTCAAATCTTTGACATATCTTCGAAGATCTTAACTTTGACCTTTTTGTCATGTGTTGTTGCCCCCTTTGTTCCTTTTTAGCCCCCTTATTTCTCCTTAGCATTATTGTTCTTGCAATAAAAGACACTTGAAATATTCTTAGAAGGTTCTTAAAATATTCTAGAACCTTCTTAGAATCTTATAGAACCTTCTAGAATCTTCTAAAATATTTTTAGTGTAATTTTCTTTATTTAAAGAGTTGGGCATGTAGATTTCATTTTGAGGATCTATACATGAAATTGACGTATAGAAATGACCATTTTGCCCTTATGAGATCCAATAAATGCTCCAATGCTTGTTCTAAAGCTTGTTTTCTTAACTTCATCTTGCATGATCAATCTCAAAGCTTCTTTAACCATCTTGAGGTGTACCCTAGTCATTGGTCCTTTATATTAGAATGTTTTTTTTTTCTTGTTTAGTGTTTCCTTGGTTTGCATCATTCCTTCATTATTTAAAAAAAATTCTTCCTCAAATTATGTACCTTATCAAAATCAAAAGGATATAAATCAAAAATATTAAAAGTTAACATTAACTCTATATTCACCAGGCAACTCTATCTTATAAGCATTATCATTAATCTTTTTTAAGACTTAAAATGGACGATCACCCCTTAGGTTTAATTTATATTTTCTTTGATTAGAAAATCTTTCTTTCCTAAAATTTACTCAAACCCAATCACCAAGTTCAAACATAAGTTTTACACATTCCTTATAAGTAATGTATTAATTCCTCTTTTTAATGTCCATACGAACTTATTCATGCAAAGTTTTAACAAATTCAAGTTTCTTTTACTATCCAAATCCATGTGCATATTTAAAGGTAAAGGAAACAAATCTAATTTTCAAATTATCCCATAGTTTTTTTTGAAATTTTTGAAAGAAACTCAAAAACTGTGCATCCCTATCATTAACAATATTTTTAGGCATACCATGCTACCTCACAATTTCTTTGAAAAATAAATTTGCAACATTAATGACATCATCAATTTTGTGACATGGAAAAAAGTGAGCCATTTTAGAAAATTTATCAACCACACCAAAAATTGAATCATTGCCACATTTAGACCTAGGTAAACATAAAACAAAGTCCATTGAAATATTAATCCAAGATATGCTAGGAATGGGTAAAGGTATGTATAATCCATGTTGTTTAGATTTAGACTTAGCTTATTTACATGTAACATATTTATTACATATTCTTTATATATTCAATCACATATTAAGCCAATAAAAGCATTCATGCAAAACATCTAAAGTATTTTGCATACCAAAGTGCCCCATTAAACCTCCCTCATATGCTTCCCTCACAAGCAATTCATGCAAAGAACATTTAAGTGCACATAATTTATTATCTCTAAATAAGAATCCATGCCTAAAGTACTTTCAAAAGCAACCTTCTTCTATGCAATATAAAATTTGCTAAAGTCATGGTCTTGTTCATATAAATCTTTGATGTATTCAAACTCAATAACTTAGCATCAAGAGTATAAAGAAGCACATATCGCCTAGATAAAACATCATTAAACATATTTTTCTTACCTTATTTATACCTTATGACATATGAAAAAGACTCCATGAACTCACTCCATTTAGCATATCTTTTATTAAGCTTTTGTTTTCCTTTAAGGCACTTCAAGCTTCATCATAAATGTGAATCACAAATTCTTTTGCCTAGAAGTAGTGTAGCCATGTTTGTAATGCTTTCACCAAAGCATACATCTATTCGAAAAATACATCTCCTTATCATAGGTCAAGTATTTCAAAGATGCTTTATTAAGCTTTTCACTAAAATAGGTAAGGGATTTTCCTTCTTGCATAAGCACAACTCCAATTCAAAAATTTAATACATCACATCCAATTTCAAAAGCATTAATAAAGTTAGGCAAATCTAATAAAAGTGCACTAAATTTATTTAAATTTAAGCAAAGTAAAAGAATTCTTTTATGCATACCACAATTTGAAGTCAATAATTTTCTTCATCACTTCGGTTAGCAGTACAATTATAATGCTAAAATCACCATTGACAACCACCATAGCCTTTTTGTTGGGACAATCTCTAGCCATGTGTCCTCACTCTTAACATCTGAAACATACAATAAAACTTATTTTAGGCTTGATGGATTCATTTTTGATAAGCTTACCTCCTTTCTTTGCATCTTTAGTGAATTCAACTTTGGACTTTAGATTGGGCTTTTCAACTCCTCTTCAATCTTTGCTCTATTTAGTTATTGAGTGTTGGACTAGGATGGTTAATCCTAAGTCTATGACCCTTTTTTATCTTGACAAAGGAGATTGATCATGTCTAATATTTCAATTAAGTGTTGTTTTGTAGAAATTAAGTTAATTTTTCTGTTGAAAGTTAGAAGGATTGCATAATCTTTAAGAAGACAAAGTTCATCCAAATTCACAGACCGCGACCTAGTTCAAAGAAAGGGTGAAACTCAGCCAAAAGGATTCGCGGGCATCATCGCTGCCGTGACTCATCCAAAGATGGAAGTGCTAAAGTCACAAATGAATTTGCGGTGTGTGTCACGCCTTAGTCACGATCGCGACTTTCAAAGTGATTAAAGAGGGAAATCAGTCCATAATCATATCATGTCAGATGTCCTAGGTATCCGTTGGAAAATAAAATTCGCGAGGGCGACATTTTGGGTAGCGACCACAATTTAAGAAGAAGAAGAATGTCTTTCAAACAGAAGAATTCGCATCCTCAGTCACGCCCTGTACAATAAAGAATTATGACCGCGACTTTTGTGGGCAGTTAGAATATAAATACTATATTTTCCTAATGGACCAATGAGAAGTTGCCACGTGGACTAGCCATTAGACAAAAACGAGTTTTTTTGCCCCAATTTTTAGCTCTCGTATGGAAATTTGGATTTCACGACCGCGATTGACCAGTAGCAACCATGACTCTCGCCTGTCATATAATTAATGCAGAATCTACCTAGCATGACATAAAGATTTATTAAGCTTTAAAAACTAACGTCTCTTTGGTGGGTATGGGGTATAAATACTACACCAAACAGTGATAAATTAGATAGATAAAGAATTCATTACTTCTGTTAAAGCTCTCAATCTTTTGCTACTCATTTTCTTCTCTTATTTATGAGATTGTAAGTGTTAGGTGTGAGCATTAAACACCAGTTGTAAAGGTTGTAGTGTGAGCCTGTGAAAACACTCAAAAGAGGTTATTGTGTGAGCCTTAAAAACACACGATGTAAAGGTTATTATGTGAGCCTTGAAAATACAAAGTGTAAAGGTTGTTATTTGAGCCTTGAAAACACAAAGTGTAAAAGTTAAGTGTGAGCTTGGAAACAACATTCTGAGTTAATAGAACATCCAATTGCAGAGAATTGGAGAGTGGAAGTAGGGTCGATTATAGCCGAACTACTATAAATCGTGTGCCTCATTTTTCTACTCTTATCTATCCCTTGCTCCTAATTTTTTTATACACCAATTCAACACCCCCTTCTTGGTGCCTAGGGCCAACATTGAGAAATTGGACTTAGAAGTCTTCCCTTTTTGTTGTCTTTTTACCTTTAGGGCCATATGGTACATGTCCTTAAAATCTACACATGGTTGGAATTCCACCACATTAGCAATCTCTTTGTTAATTCCATTAAGGAAATGAGCCATGGTTTGCTTCTTGTCCTCCTCTATGTTGGTACGAATTAAGACCATCTCCATCTCTTGTTAATACTCTTTCGTTCTCCTAAAACCTTCTTTGAAGATAGTTATGTAAATCTTTATAATAATAGTTAGGAACAAATCTCTTTCTCATGATATGCTTCATATCATGCCATGTAAAGATTGGATCTTCACAATTGCATCTTCTTGAAAAGCTTTAATTGATCCCATCAAACAAGTGTATAATTAATGAACTCTATAACAACAGGCTTTACTTTCTTTCTCCTCAATGTAATTATGACATTCAAACACCGATTCTTCTTTGTCACTATAAGAAATTGCACTTTTTGTAACCAAATATTTTGTCATTATAAGTGTTTTTTTTTTTGTCATCATTGGATTTTTGGGACAAAAATCTATCATCACAATGATCATCATTGAAACCCTGTCACATTAAGTATAAAGTGATAAAATTTTTATTCATCATGGATTACATATTATTTCATGACGAAATTGGTAATTATCATAGTCATGTTGATCTTTGGTAACCTAACTATTATTATAAATTGTGTTTCATTTTTGTCACCTAACTAGTCATATTGTCACAAAAAAATATACTTTAAATGACAATAGTTTCAATTGTCATACAATTTTTTATATTTAGTGACAATAATTTTGTCATATATTATATGTCAAATTTGTCACCTAATTCATTATCTCATCACTAAAACTCTAATTTACGTGACAATTTTCAATAAATGTAAATTTATACATTTAATGATACTAATATTGTCATTCATTGTGTTAATGTTTTTTATCTTAGCAATAGTTTGTCATGAAAAAAAATTAATTTAAGATGAAGAATTTGTCATTTGTCAAACAAGTTTTTATATTTAAGTGATAATTTAATCACCAAAAAGTTGTCACCAAAAATAATATTTTAAATAACAAAATTTTCAATTGTCATATAAATTTATAATTTAATGACACTTATATCATCATTCATTGAGTTAACATTTTGTCATTTAATTAATAGTTTACCACAAAAAATATACTTAAAATGATAAATTCATCAATTGTCATACAAGTTTTATATTTAGTGACAATAATTATATTATATATTGTGATTTAAAATTTTCACCTAATTAATTATTTTGTCATGGAAATTATATTTTAAAAGACAAAATTTTCAATCATCATGTAAATTTATATATTCAATGACTCTAATATCATCATTCATTGTGTTAATATTTTATCATCAAATTAATATTTGTCATTAAAAAATACATTTAAGATGACCAATTTTTCAAATGTTAGAAAAGATTTTATAAGAGATTAAATTTTTAACATCTAAAAATCTAGTTGTAAGATTCAAACATAATATGCCCAATAACATAGTATGTCCAATAATATGTCTAATAACATTCAAAACATGATATGTCCAATAATATATCTAAAAAATATAATAACTATACAAAATTAAAAATTTATAACTTCTTCAAATAACATGTCATAATTTAATTCTTCATATATCTAATGGCAAAAAATATGTCGTTCATCTCCATTAAACTTGCCATACGTCAAAATTTTCATCATCAATCATGGCCAATGATTAAATATAATCATTATTATTATGTAAAATAATTAAAAAAGTAATAAAATAATTGATAAAAAGTAATACATTAGTGATGAAATATGTTAAAAAAATATTGTTTATTTGATTATTTTATATATACTAGCAAATAACCCAAATTAAAAAAAAATGTAAAAGAAAGCATGAATTACAAATTGGTCAATTGATTTGCATTCTATTTTTGCCAAGAGTTCCAAAAACTTGTTGATTTTCTCTCTTTAAGCAGATTATTGGTTTTTCAAATCAGTTACTTGAGATGATTGCTCATCTACTTTATCATTAAACTCAATTACTTGCATTTTTGATGCATTCAACTTTTGTTATATCTCAAAAGTTTTTTTTCTAATTTTTGGGTAGTCAATTCACTTACTAATGTGTGTTTACTTAGAGGTTCTGGACCATATCCAAGGCCTTTTATGTAACCAGACCCATGACAAAGAATCTCTAGAACTATTTTATTAGTTGTCTTTGAAATTCCTTCTTCATTAAACTAAAAATTATGAAATACAAGTACTAATAATATAAGTATAATTTAAAATATTACCCAATTATCCTCTGCTTCTTTAGATGGTCATCCTTTTTCCTCAGAATAATGTGTTCATCTATATAGCTCAATCCTATTATAAGGTTCACCATTCATTTCATTTTCAAACGACCAAAAAAAGAAAAAAATAATAAATTACATGAGAATATGATTTTAAAATTAAATAATTAATGTGTCATACCAATGACCATTACAGTTTACTTAACACTACAAGTGCATGTTAAAACATTGATACTTGTCAACTTCATAAAAAGATAAAATATGGTTAAATTTCGTGACCGATAATTCACTATTTTAAATATTTATTAATGCAACTTCTAATAATACTTCTAGAATTTGTATGTATTATATATCATTGAATTTGTCCTCTAACTTTAAAACATAAAAAATTAATATTATTATTTTAAAACAAATGAAAAGAATTAATAAAAAACACTTTACAGTACTCATAATTTCTTATCAATGAACAATAAATGCCTTTTTACTAGAGAAATGTGAAGTGTTGACTTTCCTTCAATTAGCAACATTTATTGCACATCTTTTCTATTATAAAGCAAAATATATTATCACAAGAATGTCAGTACATTTAAATAGTCATTTTTATTAATAATTATCCATTTTACAAATTAATTAGTTGAACGAGATAATGTTAGATATCAATTCTTAATACTAAAGAACATGGTTATATAAGTTAAATGATAAAAAAAAAAAAAAAAAAAAAAAGCAGTATTAGTATATAAGATTATCATATCTTATACTTAGGATTTGCAATAGTTGCAAAGATTCTTCCATTGGGTTTGATAAGGAAATTTAACAGACTTATTTCTCTTAGCCTCTTCCAAAGATTTAAATTTCTTAAACATTTTATACAACTTGTAATGCTCTTGGCAACTGTTGTTTTGAAGCCTATCAACCAAGCAACCTTTGATACCTGACTCATCCATATTAATTTCCAAGTAGAACTACATACAATAGAATTGACACTTTTTATTAAATGTTAAAAAAAATATATCATTAAAAGATAAAAGCATATGTACGTTCAAGTGTTCAAAACTTTGATCTTCATTGTTGGTGTCTTCTAAGTCAACATTCAAATCACGCCAATTAATAGGCATAGGAAGCATATCTTGAGTTATTACACCAATCTGACTTACAAGTTTTGTAGACTCATCCCTATTGATTGATCTTTTGATATCAGTATTTACAGCGATCTTCTTTTTAATATCCATAGGAACAGTTAACTTCCTTAAACCTATTCTATTTTGTTTGACCTCTCACCCTCTTTTTTTGTTGTAGATTCTAAAAAGTAATAAAATTTTAAGATTGAACTAATGATTTATGAAAGACTTCACAACTAATCAAGAACACTTCAATTAAATATACTTATTATTTATATATTTTATAAATTGAATTGTATTTATACAACCAAAAAGTGTTTAAATAAATTGCAACCTTTTATGTGCATGCTATTATATTACAACACCAAGTGATCTTTTAGGTAAATGATAAAAGTCAAACTCATGGACTTAATAAATATAATAAACTTTGATACCTGGAATGTCAGTATTCTCAGTTGATAAGTCTTCATTATTTTCAAATGCTTGATCAAATGAGGTTTCAGCTTCTAATTGTGGAGATGATCCATTCATATTCCCATTTGGTGGAGGATCTACTATAGTTGAATGACATTCCAAAGATACATTGGCTATTGAATTGGATGTTCCTTTAATAGGTTCATTGTTTGATCAACTAAAATGTCTTGAGTTGATAGATTGAAACATGAACGTCCAAGACTATGATTGAATAAGCCATTTGCTTAGCTCTTCTTTGTATTATTGCCTAATTTAAGTTTTCGAGATAATCTACTAGGAGATATAATTGAACTTGCATGAAAAATTTGTAAAAAAAATTACATTAATTACATAGAAGCACCAATGAGATTTCAGTTTGTGTTTTTAAATTACATTAATTTTGGTCTTTTGTACCAAAATTATTAAAAATATTTAAAATCAATTTGAAAATTAAAATAATATTTTTAATCTTGAACAAATTAAAATTATAAGCGATTCTGTTTGAAATTAAAAAAGACCAAATTTTCTTTATGTACATTAAAAAAAAGACCAAATTTCCATTGAGACTCTTTATTGACATTATGCATTACGAGACAAATTAAATAATTATACTATGTATGACTATTAAGTGTGGTTGTGTGTGATGAACAATTTATGCTTCCCAGTTGTCTCATAAGAAACAATTATTTATTGGCATGGCCAATTTATTTGTCGGTGATTTGCATAACGGACACCCAGAAGTGGCCAAGCAAAAACTATCAAATAAGTTTGGTTTCTCAGTAAAAGCCAAGTGCAGTCCTGCAATACAAGCACTAATAGGGAAAGGAATAGCTCTAGTCAACGGACTGGAATGGGTTAGGCGCAAAAGGGTTGTCAATCCTTCGTTCTCAGTGGACAACCTCAAGGTCTCGATGGATAGAATTTTTTTTTTTTTTCTTTTTCAATTGATTGGGCATGTTGGTTTACATTCATTGCTTCTGGTTCATTTATGTTGGCAGCATGTACTATATCCATGCTCAAGGACTGGAAAGATCAGGCCAATGCTGTTGAGGATCAATATAAAAAGATAGAAATCAATGGAGAATTTCATAAGCTTACAGCTGATATTATAGCCCATGCTACCTTTGGCCGCAACTATTCTTAAGGGAAAGAAGCCTTTAAATATAATTTCTTTGACCCGCTCAGATATAAAAATTAATTAAAATAAACAAATTATCAATCGATTTTTTTCTATATATTGATTAATATTTCTTTTATTTATATACAGATATAAAATAAAATAAAAAAAATAATATGTGATTAAAAAGAATATTGCTTAAAAAGAATATTGCTATTGATACATAGCCATCAATGAGAATATTCTCATTAATTGCTTTGTACACAGTAGCAATTGAAAATAATATATCATTGTTACCATGGATGGCTTTGTACCAAGAGCAAAGATATAAATAAAATAAAAAAAGAATAACTTCCAATTCTTTCTCTTTCTGGGAATCAATCAATAAAAATTAACAAAGAATCCCCAAGGCTTATAGTGCTGCAACTTTGTCCGTTTCCTTTGTGCCGACTTGATGAGAATTCTTGTTCTTTAAGGTTTTAAGAGAAAAGCAAGCTCTTCAAATTCCATAAATGTTTTAAGAGATATATAAGAGTCCCACAAATTCTCCAACTTTTTAGAGATTAAAAAAATACCGCTTTATTTTAAATCTTCAAATTCTGTAAGGTTTTAGGTTTTTAATATTAAGGATAAAATATATTTTTAGTGAGAAAAATTTTTATGGTAATTTATATATTAATAATAATCTAAATATTTATATAAATTTAACAATATAATATAATTTCATGCATATATATATATATATATATTCATAAAATATAATTTAAAATAAAAATCCTATCTACTAAATTTTTTATAATAAAAAAATTTGATAAGTCGAATTGGTTCCATTCAATTAAAATTATTTTAGGTTTGATATGTTGAAATAAATAAAGAATAAAATTTAAATATTAAGAAAATTGTCATAAATATCCTTATATTCAATATTGTCATAATTACCCTATGCTTAATAACTTTATAATTTTTTAAGAGAAAATAAACTTATATGTTATGAATATAGTATTTTTAAATAAACAATTATTAAAATAAAATCTATTTATTTAAAATTTATATTCTCAAACATCATAACATTTAAAATTATTATTTAGATTCTCAATTTTTAATAAATAGTGTACTTGTTTATTTCAGTAATGATAGAGGAAAAAATTAAAGCTAATAAACAAAACATTATAAGACAAAGAGTGGTGGCCATCTAATATCAATTAAATATAAAAATTTTATTTAATTGATATTTTAAATATATATTTGGAAATGCTAACGAGTACAAAGCCTCATTGTATCTTGATGGTTCTTCATGATATGGACGTGTCATCTACAAAAAGAAAACATGTTCAAAATGGCATTAAACTAAAACACCCTATAATATTAAATCACAAGCATAGAGGATAGTGTCCTTATACGTTGCCTGAACCATGATAGAAATTAATCTTCATGCCTTTGTTCTATATTTCGACAAGATTCCAAAAGTAACTCATCCTTATGCTCCCTATATTGAATTTTAATGATCGATATTTATAACCATATAAAACATATATAATTGTGATGGAGAATTATCATACACTTAATATAAGGTTCTACTTCTTCATAATTTTGCAATGTTGGAATTTTTGTGTTGGGTAATATTAATTATGGATTTGTTTTAATTATTTATAAAACAGACTGAATAATACAATTTATTGATTAGTGGGTAAATCCAATTAAAATAGTGATTAAATGAGTTATGGGCTTGTGACACATTTAGTGGGCCGATATGAAAGACGATCAGTGTAGACCTATTTTAACATGAACCTGTGATAGGTGGGTCTGTTAAATTTATTATAAATAAGGTAAGTCTCCTCTCTTGCTTTCATAACCCTAACCCTAATTGTTACGCTCATTATAGTCGTTTTGTGAGAAAGTCAAAGAGAGGAAGACTTAGCCTTCGTATTCAGTTTTTCTAATCTGTTTCTTAGTCTTTAACTTCACTGGTCAGTATTATGGCTCATAGCAATCTCAGATCTACTACGCAAATAGATACGCAATTTGTTTCCGCTTAACTGTTGGATGTTGTTCTAAATTAATGTATTATATCCTAAATTACAACATGTGGTATCAGAGCTTGTAGGTGGTACATAATTTAAAACCCTAGATATTTTGTATTGTCAATAAAAAAAATGTTTTGATAATGATGTTGTTGTATGGCTTTGATATATATTTTATTTGTTTCTATCGTTAGAACCTATTCAATTAGCTCAGACGGTTGGTGACGCAAGTGACTCTCATTAGAGGTCGCGGGTTTGAAACCCGCGTTGGCTAAAAATTTTTCTAGCAATTTTTTTTCTCTTCCTTTTGCAACAAACTCAAACAAACAGAAAAGTTTTTCCTTTTGGTCCCAAAACCCAACTGCGCAAACAAGCAGCCCTCTCCCATCCTCGGCTTCGGATGCCGACTGGTATGCCCTGATTTTGTCCTTTTCTTTTATTCTGATTTTGCTCACAAAGATCAGCTCTCAAAGGGTATACACCAATGGAAACAAAAGAAATTGGAGACTGAATGATTCCTTTTTGTGGTCTTGTTACTGTGTTCATGATATTTTAGAGTTGATTTATTGTGCTTTGCTCTCGATCTTGTGAGTTTAATGATTGTTTGTTCTTTGTTTGTTGATGGTGTTGATATTGCAAACAAAGATCGGTGATGACTCCCTGTCCGATCCAAGATCGGTTTTCTATAACCAAAAAAAAAAAAAAAAAAAAAAAAGGAGAAGGATGCGTGCCATGGGTCTCAAACCCATAACCATAGGGCTTATAACCTTGATCTTGGCCTACTGAACTGAGTCAATTACTTGTTAATATCTTATGCGGGCAAATATTTAGATAAGTAAGCTTATATTCATGTTCATCATGGTATATTTTAATTTTATTTCAATGATTAATAATACACACACACACACACACACACACACACACACACACACACACACACACACACACACACACACACACACACACACACACATATATATATATAGATATATATATATCTATATCTATATCTATTGATAGTGTTAGAT
>CATIWR010646808.1:0-15784 GCA_949677035.1 Omphalea diandra | reverse complement strand
CACATTTATAGCTTTTAGTATATATATATATATATATATATATATATATATATATATATATATATATATATATATATATATATATATATACACACACAACAGCTTATATAGCCTTGAGAATGAGTTTTTTTTTTTTTTCTAACTCACACAGAATTTTATCCAATATAATTTTTTTTACTAATACAAAAGAAATTTAATTACACCAAATTCAAATAAATTAACGTCTCATTCTCAATCAACTCCAACTTAAACCCCAAAAGAAAATAACATCTTCTTGCTACTTACTCACAGTCATTTAGTGAAGTCCAGTCCCTATGTGTTGAAGGATTACTTTGAGAGCAACGAACTCCCTTTTACTGATCGAGCACGCCAGCACGCCCATAGAATTCATTAGCATGCATGAGTTTTCGCAACGGTGTTCGAGACAGTGGGGGGACCAGTCAAGGAAATTGCTGCGGGGCACGGTTGATTGATTACCTTTTAGAAGGCCACATCACATCAAGTGAAGATCCAGAAAACGATAAGCATACCGGCCAACAAAAAGCAAACGCAACAGAGAGTTGGACTTTGTATCCAAGACAAGGTCAAAGTCGTGAAATTGTTCCAAGAAACTTCATTTTCCTGCTTTCAGAACTCGGAAGAACGGCATGTCGGCAAATGAAATCCATCTTGGGGTTGCACCAATTGAAAGTGGAAACAGCGCAGACTCTACATACAGTGTCACATATATGCTGAAGCAATCTAATCTTGGCCGACTTAACAATGGGGTTAGGGACTGAATGCCGCAACAAAATTGAAGAAAGTTCGAGGAAACGGAATGAGCAGCTAAATATGGAGACCCTACCGCGTTTACACTTTCATTTGCTTGCAAGAATTTATTTAGAATCTATTACGTGAATTTAAAACACTAATCAATAGTTAAGTAGAAACGAATTTCATATCTGTTAACACTAATCAATAGTTAAGCAGAAACGAATTTCATATCTGTTTGCACATTATATCCAAAATTATTTTGAGTCATAATATCAACCACTAGAATTAAATATAAAGAAATAGATAAAAAAAAATGGAAATCAATAGTTAAGTTTTCCTCTTTTTGACTCTCTTTAAAAACGGCTACTAATGGGTGTAACAATTAGGGTTAGAGCTTAAAAGAAGGAGAAGATACTTAGCCTATTTATAATAAATTTAACAGACTCACCCATCACAAGTCTATGTTAAATTAGGTTTACACATGATCGTCTTCCATATCAGCTCACTAAAAGTGTCATAAGCACATAACCTATTTGATCACAATTTAATTGAACTTACCCACTTATCAATAGATTCTATTAGTTAGTCCGTTTTATAAAAATTAAAACAAAGAATAATTAATATTAGCCCAAATACAAATTCTAATATTCTCTCATTTGGACAATATTAATTATGATTTTTTTTTATATTTCATGAGAAATATTTTGAAAACGACTCTCAGACTGAATATTTTAAACCCAAATGTGGCCACAAAATTTTAGAAAACATATAATTTATTGATAAAATGACACATTAAACATAATCTCGTCCACATTAAATTATCAATATCAGATCATAACAGTAATTATGCCCTTTATTGACATAGTACCAATCTATAGTCACAAATATTGACAATTTAACCGACCTGGATTCTGATATGACAGTATAGCAAGAAAATAACACTCATATGTAATCAATACGCTATTTTTTTTGTCAGTGCTTCAAATATTTCTCTTTCGCATATGTTTAAACGAGCAAGTGAAACTTACAATACTTTGCAATAAGACTTTTGTTTCCATTTTGGAAATACACACAATATATGCCTTAGCCTTTGTTTCCAGAAACACAATTGGAAACTAATTAATATAGCTTAAGATAATTATACTAATTTTAAGCACATCACACAACTCAGCATGCTATATACATATATTGAATGTGCACATATGCATAACAAACAACCACAAAATACTTAACTCATATAAACAAATATATATGAATAAGCAATGTATCAAAATTATTTAACTTAGATATTCAATTATGAGCACAAAAAACTCCCACTAACCAAACACATCAAAAGACTCTACAACACCTATATCACTTATATGTTTATTGAAAATTATGGGTCTAAGTCCTTTGGTTAGAGGATCAACTAATATCAAATCAGTACTAATGTATTTAATTTCAATGTTTCCTTTCTTCACTAATCTCTATATGTTTAGAACCACTTGAACTCTTATTGTTCTTAGAAAAGAACATAGTAGCATTATTATCACAATAGATTCGAAGTGGCCTAGCAATAAAACTGACCACAAGCAACCCATAAATAAAATTCTTTAACCATATAGCTTGTGTACTAGCACTATAACAAGCAACAAACAGCTTGCATAGTAGAAGAAGCTGTAAGTGTTTGTTTAACACTTTTCCACGAAATAGCAGCACCAGCAAACATAAAAATATAACTTGAAGTGGACTTCATATCATTTTGACAACTTGCAAAATCAAAGTATGAATACCCCAATACTTCATGATGATTCACCCGCTTATAAACCAACATATAATCTTTTGTCTTTTGCAAATATTTCATTATCTTCTTATCAGTTACCCAATAATTCCATCCAGGATTAGAAAGATATTGACCGAGAACACTAACAATGTATTCAATATCCAGTCTTTACACACTTGAGCATACATCAAGCTGCCAACAACACTGACATAAGGAATATTTTTCATGGTCTGTTTCACTATATCACTTTTAGAGCATTGCTTCTTACTAAATTTATCACCTTTCATAACAGGAGTATCATCACCTTTGTAAGATTGCATAATTGAATCTCTTGAGCACATGATCAATATAGGCCCTTTGAGAAAGACCCAATAAATGACGAGACCGATCACGATGAATCTCAATACCTAAGAGAAAAGATGCCTCTCTAAGATTTTTCATATTAAAATTCCTAGAGAGTAACTGCTTAGTCTCATAAATTATCCCCTTATCATTACTAGCCAAAAAAATATCAATAAAAAAAATAAGAAATATAAATTTACTCTCACTGATTTTATGGCAAATGCATTTATCTATCTTGTTTTACGTGAAATTAAGTGAAGTGACTACCTTATCAAATTTGAGATACCATTGATGAGAAGATTGTTTGAGACCATATATAGATTTCTTTAGCTTACAAACTAAGTGTTTTTTACCACTTTCCTTAAAACTTTCAGGTTGTACCATGTAAACTTTCTCACCCAAATCACCATTCAAGAATGTCCTCTTGACATCTATTTGATGCAACTCTAAATCAAAATGAACAACCAAGACTATAATTATTCTAAACGAATCTTTAGAGGAAAGAAGAGAAAAAGTCTTATTATAATCAATGCCCTCATGTTGTGTAAACTCAAACATGAAAATGGTTCAAACTAGGTTTTCTACTAATCCCCAACTCAAAAGGTGTTTTAGGTACAAATTTACTAAGGACATGGTTCAAAATCTAAAGGGCAATTTGAATAGCCTTACCCTATAAGAATTCAGGTAAGTTAGACCTACTCATCATACTCCTCACCATATCCTTCAAAGTACGATTGCGCCTTTCAAAAACACTATTTTGTTCAAGACTATTAGACATGATATATTGGACAACTATTCCACACTCTTGCAAATATTTGACAAACACTCCCATATGTTGCCTAGTCCCATCATATTTGCAATAATATTCATTTTTATGGGAAGACCTCACAATTTTAATGACATTTTTTAATTGTTTCTTAACCTTAGTTTTAAAAATTTTGAACATCTCAAGGACATTGAATTTCTCCTTTATCAAGTATAAATAGCCATAATGGGAAAAATCATCAATAAAAGTAATAAAATATTTATTGCCACAAATAGTAGGTGAATGAGGTTCATTAATGTCAGTGTGAATAATAGCTAGAAGATCTAAACTTCTGTTTAAATCTTTCTTTTTAGTCTTAGTAATTTACCCTTTATATAGTCTACACAAATATTAGATCCTCAAAATTAAGAGAATAAAGAATGTCATCTTTCATTACTATTTCAATTTTTTCTCTAGATTTATGGTCTAAACGTTTGTGCCACAATGAAAATGATTTTTTTTTAAACTAAGGATCGTTTAGTCAAAACATTGACTTCACAAGAAGGTCCATAATTACTAGCATAATCCAAACACAATCTATATAAATTATCAAACAAAACACATTCACCAATCAATTTAGAGTTTAAAAAAAAACATATTAGCTCTTCTAGTACCAATAGTAAAATGATATCTAATCTTATTTAAAACAGAAACAAAAATCAAGTTTCTCCTAAAAGATGAAACATAAAAGGTGTTGCCCAAAATGAGACAAAATTCAGACTCCAATGTTAACCTAACTACTCCAACTTGTTCGACATCTATCTCTAAATTATTCCCAACTCTAAGGTTGGACTCCCTTTTACTTGACTTTCATTTGCTTATGAACTCCTGCAAGGTAATAACAACATGGACAGTTGCACCACTATCAAGCCACCAAAAGTTTAGTGGTATCTTAACCATATAAGATTCAAAGCAAATATAAGCCAAAGGAATACATTCTTTTTTAGTCAAGCTGTGAAATTATTCTCTTATAACCTTCTTTATGATAAAAGAAACATTTCGCCTTACTCTTGTGGACAATTCCAAAATCACCTCCCTTCTTGGTTTGACTCTTACCATACCATTTAAAATTCTGATTCTTCTTAAGAGCATTATAATTAGGTTTAAACTTACCCTTATCCTTTTTAAAATTAGCACTAAATTATGTTATTAGCATGACAACCTTACCATTCTCTTTGTTAATTTTCTTTTCCTCGATATCACATTTAGTTATTAGGTCATTAATGGTCCAGGTAGTGTTTTGGGTTTTATAAATAGTCTTGATTTGGCTAAATTCAGGAGGCAAAGTGTTTAGGGTTGGGTGAACTATGAATTCATTAAAAATCTCAAGTTTAAGACCCCTAAGTTTGGTTTGAAGGTGAAACATATTTAGAATGTAACCTTCACACTCTCACTATGGTTGTATTTCATACTAGTTAACTGACTCATAAGGGTCTCAGTCTCAGCCTTATCAGATACGAAGTACCTATCTTCTACGACAACAATAAAAACTTTGATAGTAACATTTGTTGGCAAACTACTCCTAATGTATTTAGGAATAGTTTTCCTCATCACCATAAGACTAAGACAATTAGATCTCTCCCACTTAGCATGTAATTCATTTTCCCTGATATTATTTATATGGGTGGGTTTTGTAGGCTCATCCTCATAAATGACATACTCTATCTCACTCATTTCCAAAATAAACTGAATATTCTCGTTCCATCTCTTAAAGTTTGGGTTAGTCAAGAGTTCAACAATCGTAGTACTATTGTTGAAACTAAAGAAGACTATTTCAGACAAAACAAAAGCATATATTAGAATAAAAGCATGTATTAGAATTGAGCTATGTACAAATTTAAAGTTATAATTTACACAATCTAGAAAATTATGGCATCACTACATATTTTCTTTTAGGCAGAATATGCATATGCAATAGAATTTCTAGTTATGAAGCACACAATGGAGATTACACCAGTTTTCGAGAAATCTATCCCTTTTAGGCAGACAGACTTTTTAGACTAATGCAACTCTTAACACAAATAACTTCATATCAACACCCACTTCCAAAATCAATACATCTAATAACTCCTTTGGGCAAGCTATTATATATACATTAATTTGAAATTATCTCTTCACAAAAATTAAAAATAACTCTACGAATTTTAATGGATATTCCACTTTGGTGGTAACACCCATATAATTATTTTTAATTAGAGATTAATAAAAACCCAATTAAAATATATACCTAATGCAAACATATACATCAAACCTATATAAGGTATCAAACACAATATGCATTAATTTTAAATACATGATTATTATCACATATATATACAAATCAAATATTTATTATTTATTTATTTGTTATAAATATAATATCACTAAACTATAAACTGACAATTAATTATATATAGAACACACAAATATTTATACATAAATATTAATAATCCTTGAAATAAAAAACAAAAAAAAATCATCAATGTTTCGGTAAATAAGATTTGAACTCGCGCCACTTTGGTTTTTCAAATTTTTTTGGCCAAAGCTTAGTATGATGGCCGACTAGCAGATTGGTTAAAGAGCATGACAAGAAATCATGTGATGCGCAGGTTCCAATCCCGCTGATCTCCATTCTTGATTTTTTTTTAAATTAATCCCTTCTTCAGATAAAATAAGTAAATAGACTCATAATTTAATTATCAATGCAAAATATTTAAGGTTTTAAATCATATACAATCTCAGACTCTGATACCACATGTAAGTTAGAACACCCATCAATAGTTAAGCGAAAACGAATTTCATACATGTTTGCACATTAGATTCAAAATTGTTTTGAGCCATAATATCAACTACTGGAATTAAATACAAAAAAAATAGATCAAAAGAATGTAAATCAAGAGTTAAGTCTTCCTATTCTTGACCTTTTCTAAAGGCGGCTACTAATGAGTGTAGCAACTAGGGTTGAAATTTAACAGCAGAAGATGAGACTTAGCCTATTTATAATAAATTTAACAGACTCACCCATCACAGGTCTATGTTAAATTAAGCCTGCACATGACCATCTTTCATATCAGCTCACTAAAGGTGTTATAAGCCCATAACTCATTTAATCACAATTTAATTGAGTTTACCTACTAATTAATAAACTATATTATTTAGTCCGTTTTATAAAAATTAAAACAAAGAATAATTAATATTAACTCACATAAAAATTCTAACATTGTCTACCTGTTATTCCTACAAAATCTGAAAATAAATAATATGAACACTCATATTAGTGAACAAAAAAATTATCTCAAATTTGTTTTTTTACCTCCTTTACAATTATCATAAGAGAGAAAGAGAATGTTGACCATTAAAAAGATTAGCATGGAGTGAAAGTTTCAGGACAGAAAAATATAAGTCACATGGAATGAAACACTCAGATATGGTGAATCTATAGTTACGTATAATGATGCCACCAAATTTAGCTATGGTTTTCTTTGAGACTCGCAAGAAGGATGAGAAACTTATTGATTCAGAAACTGCTGAAAGATATGTAATGTTTTGTATATAACTAATCTTGTATTTAGGAGTGAGCAAATATCAGACAAAACCGAGCTGGTTCAGTTTGGTTCGGTTTGATTCTTCAATAAAATCGATTTTTTCGGTTATAATTTTTTTAAAAAATTAGTTTTCAATTTTTGGTTTGGGTTTTTAGATAGAAAACATAACAAACTGAATTAACCAAAATAATTAATAAATCAAACTAATTTGAATCAAATCAAATTTTAAATATATATAATTTAATTGAAACAAACCAAACCAAACTTTTATAAGATAGATTTAGTTCGGCTTATAGACACATAAATTTTGGTTTAATCGGTTTGAGTAATTCGGTTTTTTCAAATATTTTAGTTCGGTTCAATTTTAAGTATTAAAAATTTGATTTATTAAAATTTGGTAAAAAACCGAATCAACTGTTTGTTCGCCCTTGCTTGTATTATATTCCTAATAGCCAATTATTTGCATAAGAACATTTACTTTTTGTTTTTTATTGCTACATTAGGACGAAATCTGTCATGTACAGGAATATGATCCTTCTATTTCCAATATAGAGATAATTGGTAAATGCTTTGGACCTCTGAATAGTGGTCATGTTGTTGGCTATGGTGGCGGGATGAAAAGTTAAGGATTTGAAAGGATCATTTGCTTCCAAAGGCTGCTCTTCAAACTAAGCTAAAAGAAACTCAAGCTAAGCTTAATGAAACACAAGAAGAGAATCAATCAATGAAAAGCCGTTTCGATGATGTTGAAAATGAACTTAAGATGACTAAGCAGCTACGTCAATCTCAGTCACGCAACAGTCCTAATCCAACTTCATCTCTATCTGAATGACTCAAGTAAGGCATACTCAGGTAATAATAGTGACTATTTGCATTATTTTCTTATGAATTTTTTCTCTTATTGCTGAATATTTTCTCTTATAATTGGAGTTGTTTTTATTTGTATATACTTGGTTGCATTGTGGATGAAAATTGAAAATCCTAGCTTAGAGAATGTGAATGCTTTTTTTTTTTTTTTTTCTTGATTTTGGAAATTGAAAATCCTTGCATATGTTGGTTTGGCTTGAGCATATTTAGAGTGAGATTATTGGAAGAATGAGATGGAGTTGATGCTGCATTTAAGAGCATATTTATGTTTTGGGGTCTTTACTTAATTCATAATAGTTCTTAAGTTGCAATAATTGGATTAGATTGTTAACAACTTGAGTTGTTATATTTGTGATATGCATAGAATATGAATTAGTATCTGTAATATTTCAGGCGCACCTTGCTTGAAATTTGTTATTTGGTGTCCATGCAATTCTTATCCTATAATTGATGAGAGAATATATGTGTTCGACTATTAGATATTACTGTTGTAACAGTTTTATGGCATATAGGTGTATATGGAAAGGAAAATTTAAAATTTTAGCTGTGACAATTATTGAATTCGAAAAAGAAAGACAACCATTTGCAGGGTAAATAAAAAATTTAAGAGTTAAAGATAGATACAAAGTTTAATGCTTGAAAAAAATACTAATATATTATAATTTTTGTTTAATTGACAATATATTACTATTGGCAATATTCATGTGAGAAAAAGAGCTATAGGATTGCAAAAATATTAGTTATGACTTTTTATTGCTATCCATATCTATTTGCCTTCATAAATGGGTAATTTACCTTCATATTAATTTTAACCGACACATATCTATTTGCCACACTATTTTTGAGTTTTTTTTTTTTTTTTAATATTACATGTGAAATTTGGTTGGTGATGAAATCACCTGAAAACTGCCAGTTTTAGGTACCCTGAGAAAAGAACATAAAATTTTCAGTGCAATGCAATGCTCTAAAGCAACTTTCTAAATATATCTGTTGGAGTCCGATTTTTTTTTTGTTTTCTTTGGCTCAAGTAACATGACAAGTGGTAAGATATGGTGATATCATGTCTTTGTAAATGAATATCAAGATTGATAGCCTATGCATATGAATAATAATATTTATCTAAATATTAACTTACTTTGCTTAAATAGAGTTTCATTTGATTTACCTTTATTGTTGCATGAGTCACCACATATTTTATTTTATTTTTTAGCTAAAAAATTATTCTTTTATATTTTAATTTAAAACTTTTTTTGCTATCAGAGTCTATGCGCCTAAAAATGTTAATTTCTTCATTGAATTGTGTCTCAAAATTGTTCTCATATATTTAAATTCTTGATAAATAAACTCAAATTGCACGGTAGATATTGATAGCTAAATATGTATCAAACCTTTGATTTTTTCCTTTTTAACTTTTGGTTTTGAGAGAAGTTTAAATTTGTGTATTTTTTTGCAAACTCCTATCATTTTTTGTCTTAAGTGGACAAGGCTGCTGTACTATTTGATCTATAATTTGTAGAGGTACAACTTGATATGAGCTTTAATGATGGATACAATAATAATCATGTTTTAACTTTTAATGCATTGAAATTTTGATATTTTTGTATTGTTTTTACATCTACTAAAGAACAAGAACATTATGCAAATGATGCCACTTACAAACTAAGTCCTTTTTTTTTTTATATATATATATATACATTTTGGTACATCAAGCAATTCTTTTTTGGACATATAATTATTTTTGTGGGAAGTGGAGCCTAGCTTTTTATATATTAATAGAACAATTAGTATTGCAAGATACAGACCTAATGTTATTAAAATTATTGAACCTATTGCGATTCTTTTTATCTTTTTATTTTGTTATATGAATATTGTTATGAAAAAAGAATATGAAAATTAAAATTGAGTGATATCGGGGTATAACAATATTTATCAAATTTAATTTAATTTTGATGGATAAATAGCAGCGACATTATCTAGTCACATAATTAAAATATTAATATTATTTAAACATTAATTACTATTAATAGCGACCGAATTTTCTATCACAATAAGTATAACATTTAAATATTATTACTATTAATAGCAAGCATATTATTTAAATATTAATTATTATTAATAGCGATCAAAATTTCCGTTACAATAAGTTATTGGTTAGAAGTTAAACTCTTAAATTGCGACGAGAAATCTGGGTGTTATTGTATACTTTTTGTGACGAGATTATGTCGTCTCCCTAAGGACTATTTGCGACCGGACGCCACCGGACGCCTTTTCCCGTTATATTTGACTTTTAGTGAAGAAGCCTATTATATAGGTGGCAGCGACATTTTCCCATCGCAAATGATAAATAGCTACTAGTTTGACATTTTTAGCAACGATAATTCCCTTCACTAAAAACCTTTTTTTTAGTAGTGAATGCTACAAGTATATTAATATTTGTCTATATGTACATTATTATTATTTGCCTATAGATTAATTAGAACTTATATACATGTTCATTATTATTTGTCTACAAGTTCAATAAAACTTACCTATAAGTTCATTACAAATAAATTATAGGTTGATATGTATTTATCTATAGTTTTATTAGTATTTGTCTATATATTCATGAAAATTTACCTACAAATTCATTATAAATAAACTCTAGACTCATTAATATTTACCTACAAATTCATTAAAACTTATCTACATGTTCATTATTATTTACATATAGATTCATTATAACTTACCTATAGGTTTATTACAAATGAACTCTAGATTAATTAGAATTTGTCTACAACTTTATTACTATTTGTCTACAAGTTCATTAAAACTTACCTACAACTTTATTACAAATTAAATTTAGATTTATTAGTATTTACTTACAGATTTATTATAATTTACCTACAAGTTTATTAGAACTTACCTATATGTTCACTGTAAATTAACTTATTTTCTTTCATCACTAGTTATTGTTTGTTATAATTAGATTCATTATTCATATTTCTCAATTCTTAAATTATATTTTGATATTATATGATATAAAATAAAAATTCATTTACTTAAACAAATTATATGTAAGAAAAAAATGAAATAAGAAAAACAGAAAAAATTGTGCACCATGAAACAAAAATAAAAACACACAAAAATTTTTCTAAATGCATATTCTTTTATCTTTTATATATATCATGGACTCTTGCTCTATATTACTATACAAACAGAATTCATGATATTGATATAATTTGCCGTTACTTATCATAGAGGGAGAGCAGGAAAGACGCTGGCCTTTGTCAACTTATAGTCATATAAGTCATACAGCCCCTCAAGATCCCAGAAAATGTCTTATATTTCAGCGTAGCACAATGTGTTAATTATGCAACAAATTAATAAATATAAAAAAATTATCTATAATTATTTATATATAATTATTATTATATTCACAATATATTCTTTTGGTCAATCTGGTTAAACAAACAAAAAGAAAAGATAGAGTTCAATGAGTGTGATATATGAAACTGAAAGTAAAGTTTGTCTTTCTAATTAGTTCTTACAATATCATATTCAAATTTCCAAAGTCAGCTTCTCTTAATTAGAATAATAGAAACTATGCCATGTTAAGCCCTTTTAATTCTACGTTAGTTTGATTCTTTGTATTCTTCACTAATATGCTCGTTTCTGTGATAAGGGTAGCGATGAAGTCAGACACTTAGATTTCTGAACAAATATGAAAGTAATTACATGCAGCAATAGAACAAATTCTAAAAAGGAAATATTTCTTGTTTAATTGAAAATATAGAATACTGTTTGAGAAATAGAAGTGATAATTTTTTTGACTGACTCAAAATTTTAATTTAAATTTATTAGAAAAAAGTGATTCAAATTTGATTTAAATCGAAATGAAATTTGCAATGATTCAAACTTGAAATGATTATATATTAAGTTTGATTGGCTTCAATTGATTCAACTAAAATTTGACATGAATTGGACTTAATTTAAATTATAAAAAATATTTTAAATGTATTTTAAAATTAAAATAATAATTTTAAATTTTAAAAAGGTTAAATTATGAAAGATCTAATCTAATTTTAAAAATAATCTGAAAATGATTTAAATTCTTTTTGTATATATATTGATTTAATAACTTAACCTAACTCATCCGAAAACATATAATTCAAAATTAATTTGACTTAAAACCTATTCGAGCCAAAATTCAAAATTAAATTCAAGAAGTGAAAAAAATATATAACAGTTTATGGTATGTAGTCATGAAAATGATTTTTTTTTTCACTTATAGAGAACTTTTAAATTTTATTCCATATGTTTTTTTTTAATGATATGAGTAAATTCAAATCAAATCAAATAAATTTGTAAAAAATAAGTTTCTTATTCTCAAAGAACTCGTATTTAAGACCACAAAAGAAAATAGCATCTTCTTGCTGTTTACTCACGGTCATTTAGTGAATTTCAGCCTCCATGAGGTGGTAAACGGGTCGAGTTTGGTAGTTTTCGGATCATGTCGTTTTTCAGGTTAAGGTGATTTTGGATCATATCGGGTTCGGGTCATCTGAGTTTCAGGTGGATTTAGATCATCAATCGGATCATCCATGCAGAAAATAATTTTAAGGTCAATTTCGGTTTACTTTTAAAATTGATATTTGAGGTAGCGGTCGTGTCGAGTAATTTGTTATTCAATTTTTAAATGTGCATTTAATTTTTTTTATCATTTATACAATATTTTTCTTATAATTTATTTTAAGAATAATTTTTCTTATAATTTATTTTAAAAATAATTTTCTCTTAAAAATTATTTTTAGTCAAATTTTATATAAAATAAAACTTGATTAAAAAATGTATTTTTATTTAAATGTTTAATAAATTAAATATAATTTATTTTAAAGCAAATCACAATATATAATGAAAACAAATAATTGAACTAAGTCTATATAGAATAATATTCAGGTCATATGTCAAAATTTAACCTAATTTACAAACAAACATATAATGTTTAACGATAACAAATCACTAATTATAAAAAATTTTATTTTATGTATTATAATAAAAATTGCGATGATAAAATTAATTTTATCTTAATATGTGAATTTATCATGATAAAAATCAAATTTATCACAATTATTATAAAAATAAATAAAACTAGTGATAATTTTTTTTATGTATTAAATTATTTAAAATTTATGGTAAAAACTTAGTGTAATGACCTAAAAATTTAAACATTTATGTGATCTTCAATCATATTCAAAATTTCAAATTAAGTCAATTACACACAAATTTGATGAATTGATTTTAATTATACCTCAAGTCAAAATCAAAATTTAGTTAAGTACATATTTAAACTCAATTGATCTTTATAGTTTTTCAATTTATATTTTTTCAATTAGTTCATTCAAATCTAAAATTAAGTTTAGAGTTTAATTAATATGATACCTTTATTTTTATTTATTTTAATTTTATTTTTACTTAATTAAATTTATTATGTCTTTTTGTTAATTATATTTCAATTTAAAAGTTAAAAATTTTAAAATTGAAATTTATAATCGTAAAATCTCTCAATCTCTCAGTTTTTTAAGAAAATTCTCTCAATCTTCTTATAAACTTATTTTTTTTTAAATAAGAAAATTTTTAAACAATTTTGAATAAAAACCTTCTAAGAAATATTTCAAACATCAATTACATGAGATTAAGATGACACTTTATTTTTATTTAATTTATGTCATTTTTGTTTAACTAAATTTATTATATACTTTTATATGATGAATTTTTTTAATTTTAAATTCATATTTAAAAAATAAAATTTTTAAAATCTCAAATTATAAATCTTAAAATCTCTTAATCTCTCATTTAAAAAAATTTCTCTCAATCTCTCCATAAAAAATATGAACTATTTAAAATAAAAACTTTAAAAATATTTTAAAAATTAATTATATGAGCTCAATTAATATGACACTTTTATTTTGTATTCAAGTTAATCATTTTTTGCTTAATTAAATTTATTATATATACTTTTACATGAAGAAATTTAATTTTATATTCAAATCTATACAATTTTAAAATTTAAATTTATAATTCATAAAATCTCCCAATATTTCATTTAAAAAAAATTTTCTTTCAATTTCACCTTAAAAATTTAATTTTTATATTTTAAATAATAAATACTTAAATCGTTTAAAATAGAAACTTTAAGAAATATTTAAAAATAAATTACATAAGCTTAATTAAAATGATACTTTTTATTTTTTATTCAATTTTATCTCATTTTTATTTAATTAAATTTATTATATACTTTTATATGATAGTTTTGTATTCTAATTAAGAATTTTTGAAATTTAAATTTATAATAAATCTATCAATCTCTCATTTAAAATTTTTTTTTCAATCTCTCATCAAAAATTAAGTTATATATTTTTAATAATAAATTATTTAAATCATTAAAAATAAAACTTCAAAGAAATATTTAAAATATCAATTAAATATGAACTTGAACATTCTCAAAAAATTTATCCTTAAAATAAAATTTAAGGATTTATTAGTTTATTATTTAAATAAATAAAATAAAATTTTATAATTAAAACTTGAAATTAATGTAAAATTATTTATTTATCAAATAAAATAAAAATAAAATAGTTATATTTTGTGAAAAATTATTTAAATTGAGTACCAATGAAAATATTATTTTACTAAAATTTAAACAAAATTTTGAATCTAATTGAATTAATTGAAAAAATATAAGGGTGAATTGAGTCTAAATATATACTTAACTAAATACTGATTTTGACTTAGAGTCCAATTAAAAAATCAATTCATTAAATTAATATGTAATTGAAACAATTAAAAAATTTGAATAAAATTGAAAATTTACAAAAAGATTTAAGTATTTTAAGTCAATTAACCCAAAAATTTTAATTCAAAAATTTTTATTTTAACAAATGAGCATCCACAATAAATTATAATATAAACTCTTTTATCATAATATTTGATTACAATATATTGATGTTAAATTTTTATTGCCCACCAAATTGAATATAAAAAGTAATATTATCATACTAATACTTTGTAACTGTGTTAAATAATTTTATAAAAATGATAAAATTATTTTATCATAATAAATACCTTTTATTCTTACTAAATAACTTGTTATTATAAAGAAAAAATAATAATTTAGGCATATGAAAAGACATAGTAAAATTAGTAAATTTAGAAACGAAATACACTCTTTTACAAGTTATAATAATTTTTGTGTGTGATGTCAGTGTCGACGTAAAATGAACACACGATTTTTGTGTGTGTGTGTGATGTCCGTGTCCACAAGCGATATAATTTGGGCCGACTTAACGATGGGAGTAGGACTGAGTGTCCCAACAACATTGAAGAAAGTACCAGGAAGAGGAATGAGCCGCTAAACGATACGATGTTTTAAAAATTCAACTGGTTAATAAATCAGTCACTTTGATCGATTATAGATTTAATTGGTTTAATAATTAATAAAATTTAAAATTATTATGAAAAGAGTTTTAAAAAATTTAAAATATAAATATATTTATAATTTATAATGATTAAATATAAAAAATAATATTTAGAATTAATTTAGATCAAATTAAATTGATCATTAATTTAATTTTTAATTTTATTAATTTGATCAATCAATTTGATTCAATTTTTAAAACATTAGCTAAATACGGGACCTCTTATACGTACATGCTCTGAAACAAAGAAAGTGATGTTTGTTGAAACAATTTCACG